>JBCJKH010044804.1:22347-32825 GCA_039877255.1 Loriculus beryllinus
CCGATCTGGTGAAACAATAAAGTCTTGACCAGCTTTTTTTATGAGAGCATGATGTATCATGTCACCATAGAAATAAAGCAAGTAATTTAATGCTTCATTATTTTCTCCCAGCTTCATCCACCCTTTACTATGAGAATGTAAATCTAACCATGCACATATATACAGGAGCACACATACAGAAACACTAAAATTTAATATTTTCTTGAACATGTGTGAAAAAAGCCATATTATTCATGTGGTTGTCTACAAGTCTTATAAACCCAAGCCATAAAAGTTAACCCAAAGCTTAAGAGAAACACAGTCATTTTAAATTATGGAAGGAAAAAAATAAATGAAAAAGAATGAGCAAAAGAACAAAAAAGTGTCTCCCAAAAAGAAAATTAATTTGAAAGCTCATTTGAGTCTGCACATTTTCAAATACTTTAATCCAGCAGTTACAGCCATTGAAAAGCATTCATTCAAAATCCTTTGTATAGCTTTATGCTTATTTCATCCTAACTTTCCGCAAGATTTTCTGTATGCTGGAATTGCTGGAAACATAAATTTTTCATGTAGATGCTGAACTCCGATTCCATCTTCCTCTTTTTCTCTGGAAATGTCAATATTCTTACCTAAAGAATAAGCTGACGCGATGCAGTATTTCTAGTTAAATCTGCTACTTTATAGTTGGGTATACCAAATAAAATGGCCAATTATAGTAAAATATGATTGCATCCAAATATAATTTCTGGATAGTCAAACATACAGGGACCGTATGAGACTACAAAATTGACTTTAAAATAAATATTACAAAATTTACAACATTAAGAGAAAAATTCATGAGTGAAAATTCATGAGTACAGCAGTATTATAAATAAAACACAAAAAAATCATACATTAAAAATGAAAAGCAAAAAAATACTGTCTAGACAGGCTCTGTAAAACCAGCAAACCATTACTATCGCCCACCTCATAACTCACTCAACGCTACATTATAATTCCAAGTGGCTTTTCTACATCTCTCCTGCACTGAAACTAAATCAAAATGCAAGTTTTATCTTTGTCTAAAAGAAATCGAGAAAATATTGAATTCAGAAATGTTGCTGTGGTGTCTCAGGGAAATTAAAGTTCAGCCAACATATGCTCCAATTTTCTCTTTGAGATAGCTTCTGCAGCAGAATTACATGTTTCATAAGGCAGCGCAATGGATGAGCAAAACAGGTGAATGAAGTGAATTACAGGAAACAATGTTTTACCAGAAAGCCTGGCCAACAACAGAGACCAAGAAAATTAGATGCTCAAATAGCAACTCTTTCTTTCCCCAATACTTTTTAAAATCAGCAGCTGATATCATCTAAGTGTGACAAAAAGCAGGCACCACCGAAACATTCCTGTTAACCTTGTGAAAGCGGACACCCATGTCGAAGGGAGGGAAGGACGGATGTGTAACCAGTTGGGCAGGAGGAAAGCCCTCAGTAGAAGATACAACATTAATGGGCAACAGAAAACTCTGCACAGGAGAGATCAAACACAAGCACAAGCACAGAACAACCTTTAAACCAGCTTTCACAGACGGTGGGGCACAACCCTGCAGGGAGACAAAGCCTCATCCACTGCAGCCTCTAGGAGGTCAGCCAGCCACCCTAACCCACTCCCTCCAGAGGCTGAAGACATTTAGAGCTCACAATGATTCGGAGGCACTGTCCTCAGCACCAAAAGCCAAACTAACCAGACCACCTGCCAGCATTGCTTCAGCATAAACAGACCACTAATTTTTAAGTGTTCATCCTATGCATTGCACTCAGGAAGAAAAAACTCTTTCCAACCTGAAAAAAACCCTGGCGTATAAAACTCATGCACCTGTGCAGGTGTCTATTTAAAATATAAAACTGAGTTCACAATATTTTTCTAATAACGAGCCTTCAAACACCTCAGTACAGATATAAACACACGAAGGTTGCTTTTCTGCCCTCAGTGGACACACAGGTGTTCATTCATGTCTCCATAGGAATGTTCTAAAAAGGGAGATGACACCTCATTCTGATAGAAATCATACCTACTTTCAAAAGAAGTCTTTAAACAGTCATGTTTTATATCCTTAAGGTGCTCTGAAGGTAGCACAGAAATAGCTTTGTTACACTGAAAAAAAAAACCCCAAAACAAAAAAACAACTAAAAAAACCTTTTAACAAACTTATTTTTAAACTAAAATTTTGTGTACTAGGAATACCTATGTATTTTGAAAAAGCAAAGGCTAGTGTTTATGACCAGCACCTAGTTCCCTTTTTTTGAGGTCAGCTATACAAAGCAGTGCAACAAAAAACAAAGAAAATCAATAATGATTCAGACTGCTGTAAACGTATGAACATGCAAATCAAAGTTGGTGTGCAAGTCATGTGTTTTAAATGGCAGCACAAAATTTTGTTTGATATTCTCAAGCAACAAGCGTTATAATTCTGCATCAGTGAACTTATGGCAACCACTAGTAAATATTGCTCAGCTTTTTAGTAGCCAAAGACTTTGTTCATATTAGCAATTTTAATTAACCATTTTTATATTTCTAATGAGTATCTGTTAAAAATCTAATTTTTATTAAGATACAGAATATATTTTTATATTATATAGGATCATAGAATAGTTAGGGTTGGAAAGGACCCTAAGATCATCAGTTCCAACCCTCCTGCCATAAGTAAGGACACCTCACTCTAAACCATGTAACACAAGGCCTCGTCCAACCTGGCCTTGAACACTGCCAGGGATGGAGCACTCACAACTTCCTTGAGCAACACATTCCAGTGCCTCACCACCCTAACAGGAAAGAATTTCTTCCTTATATCCAATCTAAAAATCTAAAATATGCAACCTCTCCAATGTCTTCACATGTTCTCTGACTTTATAAAAAAAAAAAAAACAAAAAACAACAAAAAACTACAAATGCCAATGCATCATCCACACACTGCCACTGAAAAGAACAAGCCAGTTCATTAAATGAAACATTTTCAAGAAACAATTTTCACCTCACACTGAAAACCAAGATTCTGAGCACAAAGATCAGTAGAAATTGTCTCTCTCAACCCCAATCTACAAAATCTTAGAAAACCCCCACAAGATACCACGTCATAATCAGCATAGCAAAAAGATGCCTACAAAAGGAGGAAACAAATCCAGGAACATGTATTCTGCTCAACAAGTACCGAGCAGCTTATGCACCTATCTGTGTGGCTGTTCCCCTTTTCCACAGGGAAGACACCATTCTTCCAGTGTCTCTGAATACAGCTCAGTAACTCCCGACAAACACAGAAGATTCCACTCTGCTTGAAGGCCAGGTGAATATGGGTATTACCAGGAGTTTTGCTAAAGAAACCCAGAGTTCTCCTAAGCGTGGGGGCAAAATGACACATTTCACCAAAAAGTTTCTGCAACTGCCCCAATTAAACTCTCCAGATGTAATTCCTTTTGTAGCAATCAGACTTTACTTGTTATTTCATATCCTAATCAAAACAACACAGACAAAAATAATTTGCTTACTGACGACACTTTTTTCTTTAAAACTGTCTTTTTTATGCTCTTCCTCTCCCACTTTCATTGCATTGAAATAGCGACTGACATCAGAAAGCAGCTGTGCCACACACACCCTGCCACAGCACCACAACTGCACGAGAGCCTCCCAGCCTCCTGCTGAAAAGCTGAAACCTAATTAGGATGCTTAAGATAGCATTATGGATATGGCAAATGATAAATAACTAACCCAAACATATAAGCTATCACAAACGCAATGGATAATTTTTTAATCTTTTTTCATCTAAAAATATTCTGGTGTTCCTACATGTTGCAGAGAAAACAATCAATGCCACTTGAAAAAATGCTTCTTTTTCTATTTGGCACCTGCACTTTTCTGCTGTGAAAGCATGTTTCACATCAAGATCTTTATCACCGGCTCTTGAGGTGGGTTGAACGAGAGTAACAGTATTTCTGGAAAACAGACCACAGATATACCGTGAGATTCCTGTGTGGGTATAAGTAAGCAATAAAACATCTTCACATTTTGAGGAGTATTTTATAGTTTGTCTGCATTCCATGAGTTTGCAATTATGTGAAAAACGGACATAAAACCATTTTTCCACTTTTAACATTAAAGAAATTATGCATATAAATATTCACATAACTTTGTAATTTTGTGAGTAAGGTACATAAGCATTATATTGTTTGGAGATAGACCCTAACTCCTTATTTAGGCACTTCAATGTTCAGAGACATTCCAAGGTGTCTCAGGCTCCACAGAAGTTAATACAAGCAGCAGGGGAGCAATATCTTCAGAAAAACAGAGAGCCCTACTCATAGGGATGTAAAATTCTGGTACTGATGTTTCAACACCCTGGTGACTAAAGAGAGGGGAAAAAGAGAGACAGAAAATACAGATCACATTATCGACTAAAGACTTTACTCATTCAAGTAAAATGGTAGCAGAAGCCTGGTAAAAACAATAGGTATGCCTGATCCATCACACTTACCTTGTTTTAAGGTTCTCTGATCAGCCACCAGCACAGGTAACCTCAGCAGAGCTCAAGCAAACCTCTGCCAAGGTGCAGAGACCTGCATGGCTCCAGCCACAGGCAGAAATCAGCTGTAAGAAGCTCCAAGGAAGGCAGTACCAATCTGAAGGCAGAGTCTATGCTTGTTTTGCAAGGTCAGGCCCTTTGTTCAGTGTTCTATTATTACATTTCACCCTAAAATCTTAGGGTTTGTCTATGATTCTATGATTCTAAAACCAATCTTGAAGTATGTGTATTCAAAACGCAGTGCCATATTAGCTTGGAATCTATTATTTTAAGCAGTAAGGCTGTAAACAGTCCAGAGCAATGCAGTGGCATTGATTCAAATTCATCTCAACAGAGCTCAGCACAAACAGCAAAAGACCCATACAGGCAAAAACTCCAGTAGAACATAAGCATTCAATTACAAGATATAGTAACATTACAGAATTCGATTTAACTGGTACAGGCTTTCATGTTTTTATCTACACAATGTTTCACTGTACCTGTAAAATGCTAAGATATGCTCACAGTTTCACGTATAACAATACTACAAATTTCTACAGGAACTCTCATGATTCCTATCTATCTTAGAAGCCTCATTTCAATGTCTGAAGCTTGATCATGAACTTCTTAAATGTATTCACTAGTAAATTTTTATTATTACAGATACATTAAATATTTAATAGTTACATCCCATTTCCCTTACACTCTCTTAATGCAGTACAAGTCATAATTTGCATTGCTGATGTGAACTAATATTATTTTACTCAAATGTCTTCATTCAGGTTCTTCCTCCCCACCCCAGACATGGATGGCTGGAAGTGTAAGCACTACCTTCTCCTCTCCCTTATCTGTGTCCATCACACTTCTCTCAGGTTTAAAATAAGTCTTTCAAATCTAATGGCAACAAATCAACAAGTCAAGGTACTACATAACCATGCAAATACTTCTCTGTACAACGACTATATTCATAGTTCAGACATTTGTAGCAAAACAAAAAGGATCTTCGGGATATGATGAAACAAGTGAATATTTGAAAATGTAATTCACTTTCCAATTTGTAATTTGTGCAAGTGTACTAGTTTACAAAAACATCCCTCATATTCCATTAAGAAAACATTACTTTATAGAAGGTAATGACAAAACACAGCTCTTCCTGTAAGTATTACTTCTTGTGAAAACATACCTGTCAAAATGAGCTCTTAAAGTAGAAAAGGAAAAATTTGCTACTGCAATGTTAAGGTGAATTAAACCAGGATGCAAAACTGTTCCAATATCACCACCTTACGCTACTTCAGTGTAAGATGAAGTAGTTAATTATGTACCAAAGGAAAAAAATGTACAATATTAAACTGCAAGAAAAGTCTTTTCAAGTAAGATTCAGGTTAGGGTTTTTTCACCCGGAAAAGCTGTTTACATAATGTAAAGTCAACCCACACATTATAAAGAAGTATCCGTATAATCAACCAGATTGCTGAAAACAATGCCAACTGGGTCACTGGACACTCATATCCAATAAAAACAATTTGATTCCGAAATAAGTTTACGAAAATTTAAAAATACAGTATGACCAAAGTTTGCAGCCATTTTTCTTCCATTCCCATGTTCCATACGTATTGGAGGGACTTCAAAATTCAGAAGTGGGTTTCAGAAAGCTGATTCACGCTCCCAAAACATTTTACCCATTTGGAGAAGCAGAATTTAGCCGATTGTGGAGCCTTTATTGTGTCTGGCTCCACAAACAGCAACCAACTACATCCACAGGTAAGAATAAACCAAACTTTTTCAGATTATTTGCAGCAACCAAAACCAGATTTCTAAGCATGTAAGAGCTAGAATAACAAAGAACAGAAAAGGAATTGACTATTTTACACAGAACAAATAAAACAAAAATCTCTGCTGGCTGGCTCTCTCAGATTAAAAAAAAAAAAAATAAAAAAAATTAGAAAAAAATTCAAAAAAGGGAGAAATAATCATCAGCTGTTGGAAAAATAGCTTTAATGAGCACTTGTAGCACCATATTAAAACACCCAATTTGCTTAATAAGTAGGGAATGTGAGTCTAAAACTACAAAAGGAATGTGAAATGCCATGCTACAACAAAAACTGCATGAGAAGAGGACGGAGTCCACTGGATTTAAGTAGAATTCTACACAGAAATGTACAGTAACTTTCCAGGAAAAGTATATCAAACTTCCTACCTGCAAATAGCACTACATGGCACTTCCTATCTCCAAAATAATCCAAGCCCTCAAAAGTAACTGCCTATCAGTATTTCCTGTCAGAAGTCCCAGCTGGTGGAGATCAGAGAAAGCTGGTGGCTGGGAGTTGGGGGAACAAGAAGGGAAATCAGAACACACATCTATCAGAAACAGTGCTTACTAATGGCTACACCTTCTTAGGAACTGATGTACTGCAGCAGCTGTGATATGCAAGTTAAATCTGACTGCCCTATCTTCAGGTTTTGGAGCTTCTTTTGTTGCCAACTAGAAGGCTAGAAAAGGAAAAGGAGCATTAAGAGGGACAGGCCATCCCTACTGAGGCTGGAATCCAAACGTTTCTGTAGGTAACCAAAAGCTAAAGGTGTGAACGGCAAACAATACTGCTTTATGGGAACAAAACAAAGTAAATAAAAAAATAATTAAATAAGAAAAATAAAATCTCCATGTAAAGGTTTCATCTGCTGTGAAAATTCCTACTGATATAGCTGTCCTGTTGGAGAAATGCCTACCTACTGCAGGAAACCCCCACATTTTACTAGGGCAGACCCTAAAGGAATCCTCTTTTACTGAGGGATTCATTCTGGGGTGTAAGAAGATTATCTCCTCAGGTACTATGGATGATCCATCGCTGACTGCTAAATGGAGCAAGGTGAACTACTTGCTACAGCAAACAGTCACATGTGACTGCTCTTATAGGAATTACCTTGCTCAAGCTCTAAAATAAGGCATCTGACAGAGAGATGTCAGTGAGAAGACTCTGCAAGTACCCCAGAAAAGGGAAATGTATCTTCTAAACGTTCAGGATTCATGCAGGAAACTTCAGTCACACTAACATTTAGCAATACAGACATGCTGGGTGCTCCTGACTATATTTTGATCAAGGCAAGATAAAGGAAATGAGGGAAACACTTGAGAAACTTTCCTGTATAACTACATTTACAAGCTGCTGGTATAAAAGGAACAGCCAAGGAGATCACAGCATCAGAAAGAAGAGTCTCCTAGATCATCAAGTCCACTCCCAAGCTGATCGCAGCATTGAAGCACAGAGCCCTTATTTGCAGACACACAAAAAAAAAGGTAAGACACACACACACACAAAAATAAACCCCACACAAATATATACACAACCTCACAAAAAAAAAAGAAAAAAAAAAAAAAGAAGATGAAAAATTACCATTTTCTTTAAAAATTAGCACTAGCGCAAACCTGGAAGGCACCCTCAAGCAGAAGTAAATGCACTGAAATAACATCCCACTTAAGGACAGCCCCACTTTCAAAGAGATTTTGTAAGCCTCATGCAATGTATAAATCTATTAAAAATACCTCATAGTAGGGGTCACAAGTAAACCCCATCTAATCTTTCATCAAAACAAGAGCTCTACAGTGATGGTTGGCCAAGGATTTTGTACAACGTTGCTCAGGGTATCTCTGCCACCTTTGACAATCCAGATTATCGCTGCATTTATTTTCCTCAGGTGAAATCAGTATGCGTCCTATGAGCAAACTTTGTATCAGAAATTGGTATTGTTTTTTCCAGGTCATCTCTTTCTTTATAAAAGTTTAAAGATTACTAAAGTATCCCAAACAGAAACAGAAGATAAAAAAAAAACCCACAAACAGTTAAACAGTGTCCCTAACTCTCTTTATAATACATTAAAACAAGCAAACAAAAAAATCCTTAGCAAAAAAAGCCCATGGCAATTCAAATGTAATAGGATGTGTTAATAAAAGTTAAAATAACATTAACACAGTTGATGGAAATAACAGATTTTATAAAGTATTTGAATATTATTCATCCAACTTCCCAGAATAAATAAAATACTCTGACCAGTCTGGTGTCACCTCCCATTAAAAGCCATCCTAACTACTCCTGTCTCAGATTTCACACACCCCTTCCCACATTTTAAATTATGGAAGGAAGAATAATTCACCACTTCATATTTCTCAGAATTCAGCATTTACTGATCGGCGAATTGAATGTCGCAGATACACTGAAGAGATCATTTATTTTGGGGCAGAATGAAGAAAAGCTATTTAGCTTTAGCATAAAAAATTAAAAAATATATAGCAGTCAAGTACATATTAAAAAATAAAAAAAAAAAAGCAAACAACTTTGGAGCAAAACAGCTACAGAACAATAAAAAGCAAGACAAATATTCCGAAAGGAAAAAAAATATAATAATAATCCAGATACAGGCTGAGACAGGACAGGCTGAGAGAGCTGGGACTGTTTAGCCTGGAGAAGAGAAGGCTGCGTGGAGACCTCATAACAGCCTTCCAGTATCTGAAGGGGGCCTATAGGGATGCTGGGGAGGGACTCTTCATTAGGAACTGTAGTGACAGGGCAAGGAGCAACAGATTCAAACTTAAACAGGGAAGTTCAGGTTGGATATAAGGAAGTTCTTTACTGTAAGAGTGGTAAGACACTGGAATGCTCTCCCTCTGGTAGTCTTCAAGGCCAGGTTGGTCAGAGCCTTGGGTGACATGGTTTTGTGTGAGGTGTCTCTGCCCGTTGCAGAGGGGTTGGAACTAGATGATCTTAAGGTCCTTTCAACCCTAACTATTCTAAGATTCTATTCTATGATTTGTCAGTTGGTAATTCCTTCCTATGTGATACTTTGTGTAGTTTCCGTACCCTAGTTCTGAAAACAGTTATTACAATGTATACACTATAAATCATAACAAAGAAAATTTCAAATGCAAAAGTCTGCATGAAAATGGCTAAGCAATCTTAGGATGAGTTAGTATCCCCTTTTGCCATGGAACAAGCCAAGACCTGCATCCCAGTATTTCCTAGTTTTGATATTTAAAGTTACTAAGTTAAAACAAGCAGATGGCAATTAAACCAGAAAAATGAATGGGATGTTCACAATCCATTAAGAGCAACGTTCTTTGCCCTGTTACCTGTTTCCTTTTTCTGATTCTTTAAAAGTAGGACCTGTACAGTGAACACTTGATATCTAACTATTGATTTCTCTCTCTTTATCTATATATTTGTTGTCTTGGTAAATTCACAGAACTAAATTTACACTGGGTTTCGTATCTGTCAGAATGTTTATTAGTTTTTTAGCAATAGTTTTGTTTGATTGGTTTACTTGGTTTTGAAGCAATAAGTGGGAATGGCATTTTAATAGCTTTAATTCTCTACACTACACCACATTAGAAAACCTTTCTTAAATTATCCTTGTTATCCAAACAATTCTATTGTTTGCTAAGCCCCCTCTAACACTTTTATACTCTTTAAGTTAAAACAAGACTGATTAACAAAAAAAGAATGAAATACAAAGTTCTATGTGATCTTATGTACTCATTAAACGTGAAAAAGCCATTTTGTCCTCCTCATTCCCTTTTATAGCTATTGACTGAAATGTTGCATCAGTATCAATTACGGGGATTTGAAATGGTGAGAATGGTGGAGAAGCAGAGAATGAGATTTCAAGATCTCATCAAAGCCATAAATATTGTCATTCTTACTGTTCTAATGTCTTTTAAGCTTTATTTACTGGTTAATTCATTGCTAAAAAATCTTTCAGGTTCGTTTAATTTTCAAGAACATGGCCTTGTTAGGACATTGCAAGGGCTGTTTTGTTTTGGTTTTTTTTTCGAACAGCAAAGTTATATATTATGTGGCATGAATTATAAAGCAGTTGTCATGGAAATGTTGCTAATGCATGAGACTATATGCTGTGTACTTTGAAAACTGTAGAGCGTATATGTTTACAAGCACCTTTTCTGAATGCCTTG
>JBCJKH010044805.1:1213-28421 GCA_039877255.1 Loriculus beryllinus
CTGTTTCTAACAGCTCATCTTAAGCTGTCACACCCAAAGTTTTGGGTAAAATATCAGGCTTTACCAACTCTTTTGGTGCCATTGCAATCTTTCTTGTCTTAAGCTAGTCTATTTGAAGGATTCATGTTAAGAGTATTGCTATTTTTTTTATTGTACAGTATCAGTTTACTTCTCAATGAGAAACAACTCAAAGCTGAGCTGTAAATGTTATTTACATAGATTCTTCGATCATTACTGTAACCACTGAAAAATCAATTTGAAAAAAACCACCAAAAAACATTTGCAGATTCTATCTGATATTTATTCTGGTTTTAGGTCCAAACCTTTTGTGTTGTTCTTTTTTGTGATTTTTCTTTTTGTTTTGTTGGTGGTTTTTTTTTTGTTTGTTTGTTTTTAACAAAAAGAACCTAAAGCTATGTCAAACAAATTCCTGAGATAAGCTGACCTATTTCCAATTGCAGGCTACATAAACTGAAATGAAGTTTTTGCAGTAGTCCAGATAGGATCTGTAATCTATTTAGACATGGAAGTGGAAAGTTTCACTGACAATCTCAGTTATATGTATTGAGCAGTGAAATAATATTTAACTATCTATTTGCTTCTGTTAAGCTATCATTTAGTACTAAGCTGCACTAGCATTGTCATCAACATAAGCTCTATGACTTTGTTCTGTATTATTTCTTTTTTTGTTCCATTTCCTCTTTCATGTTATACTGGCATATTACTTTGTAGTAAGTGAAGCATGAACACTCATTTTCACTTGTAAAACAGACCACTTACTTACTTACCTTGCGTATGAAGAGGGTTAGTACATTTATCACTTTTTTCATGTAAGAAACGTATAATATAGTCTGATCAAAGAGAATAAGATGTGGATTACCTGCTTAACTTAGTCTTAAGCATTTTTCATGGAAAAATAAATGTATTAAGAAAAAGATAGTGTAATGAATATTACAACATATGCTTCTTTTCTCTGTTTTCTTTTACTATAGGGATGCAGAATAGCCATATTCACTTCGAGAATATTTTTGGATGATGAAATTTTTAATGCCAGATAATCAGCATGTCATATTCTAGCCTTGAATCATTGCTGGGAGAACAGTGGCATGATAAGAGTTCTATTTTTACTCTGTATATACAAATATACTCTTCCTTAGATAGTAATTTGGGATAGCTGTGAACAGGATGTTCTTGTGAACTTAGTGATATTGAAAATATTTATTTTTATCACTGTAAGCATTCTTATATGCATTTTCTATTTATTTTCCGCACTGAAGCTGGTCAGCATGCAGTATATGTACATAATTTTATGAAGGTCTACTCCAGTAAAAGACTGTTGGGATCATGATTGTTCCGCCACGCTCTTTATCCACAGGCCTTGTCTCTCTCAGAACCAAGAAGGTGTTTACTTTAGCTAGGTCTTTAACATGGCCTTCACTAGTATTCACATAACCAGCTCAGTGAAATACAGGCTAATAACTGGGTGCCGAATTGGCTAAACTCACAGGCCAACAGCTTATTGTCATCAGCAGTCCAATGTCCAACTGTCAGCCACCTCATGGATTAATACTGAAACCGATACTATTTATTAATAGCCTGGATGGTAGAAAATTGATACAGTTTATATCAAAATGGGGAGAGGGGTTCTTTGCTGTTTAAAGGACCTCAACAAGAAAGAATAAAACCAAACGAAAACCCTGAAGGTTGACAAAACGCTTGTGAAGACTAATGAAGGTAAATGCAAAGCTCTATACCTGGGACAAAATAATTCCTTTCAGTAGTACAAACCAAGACAGACTGACGAAGAAACAGCTTTGCAAAAAATGACCACATAAACATTAAAGCTGATCAAGTGTGACACTGCACCAAATAGGGCCAACACACATTTTGAGCTGTACTAAGAGAATTGTAGCTAGCAGTTCCAGGTCTATAATTCTTTGCTTTTTATCTAGCATTTATGAGACGTTTTAGGTGCCTTGGTAGAAAAAAAGATGTTGATGTTGTCCTGGGTTCAGCAGTAGCAGTCATTTTTCTTAGTAGCTGGTGCAGTGCTGTGATTTTGACTTTTGACATGGGAGCAGCGCTGATAACACCAATGTTTTTAGCTGTTGCTTAGTGATGTTTAGTCTGACCAAGGACTTTCTGAGTTTCATGATCTGCCAGGGAGGAATTGAAGCCGGGAGGAAGCCGAGACAGGACATCTGACCCAAACTAGCCAAAGAGGTATTCTATACCACAGCACGTCATGCCCAGGATGTAGAACTGGGGCAGTTACCCGGAAAGGCTAGATCACTGCTCGGTTGGGCTGGGTATCGGTCGGTTGGTGGTGAGCAATTGTATTCTCTTCCCTTGTTGTTTCCCTTATCATTATTATTATTGGTGGTAGCAGTAGTGGTTTGTGTTATACCGTAGTTACTGGGGTGTTCTTATCTCAATCCGTGGGAGTTACATTCTTTCAATTTTTCTCCCCATCCCTCTGGGAGCTGAGGGGGGGTGGGGGAGGTGCGGTGGGGAAGGGGAGAAGTGAGACAGAGACTGCATGGTTCTGAATTACAGCTGGGCTTAAACCACTTAAGATGGACTAAGGACTAAGCCTAGTGCAGGCCACCAGGTCTTTTTGGTCTTTGAGCACATGATGTACAAGGAAAGGCTGAGAAGACACCTTGGTTTTCTTAGTTTTAAAAAGAGAGGGTTTAGGTCTTACAGCTGTCTTCAGCTACCTAGTGGAAGGAAATGGAGAAGAGACTTGTCAGAGGTGCAACAGCAAAGAACAGATGTACAAGGTATCAGCAGTAACTAGGTAAATCATAGGTTAGAAAACCCCAGAACATGTGCTGAAAGGGGTTCTTGGATCCCTTGGAGGTACTCAAAACTCAATCAGATAAAGCTCTGAGTAACTTCTTCTAACTGAACGTGCTCTGAGCAGGACACGGGGCTAGATAGCCTCTGGAGGTCCCCTTCAGTCTACATGATCCTGTGGTTCTCCTCACTATAAATGGTGTAAAATGTATGGACCTGAAGTAAAATCTAGAGCCTTGAATTATACTGGTTACTAGATTAACATAGGGAGGGAAGCAGATGCTGTACAGAACAGTTTGTGGTCTGATCTTTTTAGGGTTAGCTAAGCCCCTGACACAGAAATCAAATACTTGAATGAAACAAAGGATTTATAAATGTCCACATCATAGATGGTGATGGGATCTTTCAGTGGTGTTACATGCCTCAAAAGTTCTTATAGATATAAAACCCACCAGGTATTCAGTTCTGGGTGTCTCTGCCACTAAGGAATTTTAAAACCATGCCTCTGATCTTCGGGAGAATGCTTTCACCTAATTTCACCAGGCTCTAGATCTGGAAATAACACGTGGAGCTGAACAACTCTTACTAAAAATAGAGGAGTGAGTTGGGTTTTCAGTATGTCACAGGAAATTAAAGCAAAATTGGTGGTTGACATATTTGGATGTCTTGACTGAGAAGGCAATATATGAAATACATTGAATTTACATAGATAAAGTGATAATATATTTGCAGATTTTTTGACATATCAACAAAATTCTTTTGTTTTTATTCCAAAAACTGCACTACATCATACTGAAGTATATCACTGAAAGGAACAGGGAATTTTCCAGGAGAGGTTATCTGCTAATTATAGAAAATAAAATTGGTGCAGTAATGGGTAAAATAGCTAATAAAGATTGCAACATAATAATGAAGACTATGTAGAGGGAAATATTAACTGGAAAACATAAACTCAGTTCTTAGGTAGAATCTGTACTGAGCAGTGGAATCCAACAAAAACAGCTCAATTCAGACATTTTATAATTTTAAGGTCTGCCACTTGTTTATTTTGATCAATTTCTTTGGAACAAATTTTATTGGACTACCTAGAACTAAAGTCTATTATGACTAAAGTTGATTTATTAATTGGTCCATCTATTGTAGTTATACAATCAGAGAATCATAGAATAGTTAAGGTTGGATAGGACCTTAAGATCATCTAGATCCAAACCCCTGACATGGGCAGGGACACCTCACACTAAACCAGGTCACCCAAGGCTTCGTTCAACCTGTTCTTAAACACTGCCATGTATGGCGCATTCACAACCTCCCTGGGCAACACATTCCAGTGCCTCACCACCCTAACAGTAAAGAGCTTCCTCTTTATATCCAATCTAAACCTCCCCTGTTTAAGTTTGAACCCATTATCCTTGTCCTGCCACTACAGTCCCTAATAAGTAGTCTCTCCCCAGCATCCCTATAGGCCAACTTCAGATACTGGAAGGCTGCTATGAGGTCTCCACGCAGCCTTCTTTTCACCAGGCTGAAGAGCCCTAACTTTCTTATCCTGTCTTCATACGAGAGGTGCTCCAGTCCCTTGATCATTCTTGTGGCCCTCCTCTGGACTTATTCCAACAGTTCCATGTCCTTTTTATGTTGAGGACACCAGAACTTCACACAATACTCCAGGTGAGGTCTCACGAGGGCAGAGTAGAGGGGCAGGATCACCTCCTTCGACCTACTGGTCACGCTCCTTTTGGTACAGCCCAGGATACAGTTGGCTTTCTGGGCTGCAAGTGGAAGGAATTAGACATGCTTCTAGATAGAGCACTGAACAAGGAGGCTCTGCATGGCCATAGTTGTTAATTGTGGTAGCAATTAGAAACTAAAATTGTGGTCTACAGGAAATTCCAACTTTCTGAAATTCATTTTTCTGCTGTATCTGAAAGAAAACCAGATTTTCTCATGAAATCTAAATTGAACCCCTCTGGGCTTTTCAAAAAGTTCTTTGCTCAAATTCAGTTGTTTTTTCTTATTTTTTCTTATTTTATAATACAATGCAAAATACATTTAAAACAAAGCCAAATGTCTAGGCAAACAATCTTACTGATACTTGATTTTCAATTTCTTTATGTGCATCTACACTGAAAATGCCATGTCCCAGTACAAATATCTGTGTTTCAGTGAAATAGCATTTCCCAAGAGGAAATGTCTTTTCAGTTAATTTTCCAGAGTCTCAGTTCCTTTCATGATACCCATCTTGGATGACAAGGAAAGTAATTTACTACAAGTCTGAAAAGGTGGAGGCTGAATTCTGTCTTCTTGCCTCTCTGTCTGCTCATAGGAGGGGAGCTGCTTCAGAATCACAATGTTTTTAGAAGAAGCCAGAATTCACTCTTCCTCTACCATATCACAATAAATGAAATCTGGTTTCCTATCAGTCTTCTTCTTCTGGTTGGATTTTTTTGTAACTAAGGAGGTGAAAACTGAAGAGTTTCCTGCTGTTTCCCTGTCTCTATCATGTAAACTCCCTGGCATCTTATAGAAATCAGGAAACACAGCAGCGTTTTCCTCAGTTGAAATAGTAATTGAGCCTCTTTCCTGTACTTAGTCTTCTATTTCCTTCAAAATTTAAAGACATTTGAGTCTTTTGGACCTCAACTGCTCCATCGTATTTGTCTGGGAATGCTCTGACATTACAGGCAGGCATGCATGGCACGGTCACAAAAGCATCATCTCTTAAGGATGCAGTATAAAAAGAACATTGCAATAGCTGCCTGTATGTGTGATTCTTGGAAAGATCCTCCTGCTCTTTTGCAGCCACATTCAGGCAAGGAACTGTCTGTTATGAGATAATTAGCAGTGTGATGAGCAATTCGCATATGAAAAGTGTTACATAAATCCCAACATCATTATAGCTAAGAACAGGGTGATAATTACAGTGAAGATTGCCTGAATAGTTTCACTCCTAGTTTGGGGCATTATTATTTTTCCCCCAAACACTTGTAACTATACTTAGTCCAATCCAACTCTCTTTGCTCCAGTGAAGTCAACTTCAGTGAGACCACTGATGCGGTGTATTTTCCCACTGCTGTCTGCCTGGAGCTGGTCTTCTGGAAGACTCAATTAAAGGAATTCAGCTGCTGTTAAGAGCAGTTTGCTGTGGTGGGTGCAGCAGAGAGCTATATGTTTGGATTTAAGAAGAGCTTTCACTTCCACTGATAATCACAGAATCACAGAACCAACTAGTTTGGAAAATACCCTTAAAGACCATCAAGCCCAAACATTACTCCAGCACTGCCAAGACCACCATTAAACCATATCTCTGAGGGCATCATCTACACATTTTTAAACACTTGCAGGGTTGGTGATTCCACCACTGCCCTGGGCAGCCTGTTCCAATGCCTGAGCACTCTTTCGGTGAAGAAATTTTTCCTAAGATCCAAAGTTTTAAGTGTGCCTCCAGCACTTGAGCATTTCCACACACAAAATCCAGGCTACAGGCTCATTAGATCCCTGCCATGTGCACAAGGTACCGTACACCAGCAGCAGGTTAGTAACTAACCACATGAAGACTTTTAGCTGTAGCAAAAAGTCAGCGGTCCCCTAACTTCTGCCCAGGCAGGGCCACAGTGGCCCAACTCTCTTTCAGTTACTGATGGTTGTTGAGAATCAGGGCACGTACACAGACTGCTTCCTCTGAATTGATGATGCATGACAAGGTCTTACCCTGTGCTCAACAGGTCATGTGTCACATTGCTTACTTAATGCTTATGCCAACTGGTGGTATGGATGGTATTCCTGGTGGGAAAACTTAGGAAAAGCTGACACTTTGCTGTTCACCTATATTATGCAAACTTTACTCAGAAACAGTGAGTATTTGTGGCAAAGTTGTGCAAGCTGCTAGAGAGTTACGTTACCATCTATACTCACAGTTCACAGTCAGTTCTTGAACCACACTTGTTCCCTATGAACAACTGGAGCTCATGTTTCTGAGAAAGTGCCTGCATTTTTTGCAACCATCCTTTTTCCAGGAATGCTTCCTTAGTATCTATATAAGAAAAAACAGAAGTATCACTCAGACTCTCCCTTAAAGATTTTGTCTATCATTAGGAAGCCAACTCAAAGCTCTGGCATTGCTTAGGCCTGAAAACAAAATGGTACAAGAAGAAACAACACTGTGACATTTAGGATTACTCCAGTGCAGTGGGTCTTAAGAGTGGCACTGGCCTTCCCTCAGGCAGACAGTCTGTCAGATCTGTTCTGAGTCCTCATGAAGTCCCTGCGTGGTTGCTGAGATTCACCAGCAAAATCATTCTGGGGCTTTAAGGCTGGCCAAGAGATGAGTTCTTCATCAGAACAGAAAGAAAACTGTACTTTGTAAGATCCCATCTACAAAGCTTAAAGCAAGTTTAGAGGTCAGTGTAATAAACAGAGTGCATTTACATTTGCAAACAGACAAAATATCACACAACATGGAGAGGAAGGGTGGTGGTTTGATACTTGATGTTAAAGCCAGTTTTAGAGACCTCAATGAAACCATGTACTTGATTAACTCATTCTTACAATCTAAACAGAGCTAGCTGGAGAATGACTGACAACTGTATTTCAGTCCTTTTTGTCAATGAAAAGATGAAGCGCACATAGGGCTGCTATCCCACACCTTCACCTACTGCCATTATGGTAATACACAAAGAAAACAAAAAGCTTTCTGAGCCCTGCTTCTGCAAACATCTGACCAGAAGCAGAATGTGTCAGCTGCCTTCTCCAAAGCAAAACATGCTATTTCTGTAAGTATGGACAAAAGACAAGGATAGAATCACAGAATACTTAGGGTTGGAAAGGACTCTAACTATTCTATGATTCTATCCTTGCCTTTGTGTCCATACTTACAGAAGGATCCCTGTGTGCTTTGCAAACCTGTAAAATGCAAATAAAAATACTTGCTCCAGCCAAGTCCTCTCAAAAATAAGGTAAACACTTCAGTAATATCATATGGTGTGTGTGATGTCTGCATGTGGGCATTTCAGACTCACAACACACTATTTGCCCAAAGGCCCAAGAGGAGGAGTTAATTATCCCCCTGCCTAAAAAGCCAAACTTCGTCTAGCATGGGAAAAGCAGAGGAGGAGATAGATAATTTTCAGAGAACAGCCATGATGACTTTCCAAGGTTGTAATTGTTATTCTGCTGCTCAGTTTTAATTCTTTTGAGTAAACCTTTTGATTTTTATCTTTTTCATATCAAAACTTTTCAATTCATATTCTAAAGTCATCTTTCAATCTGAAGTTTAACCGCCAACACCAGAGGCAGATAAATCAACACTGACACTTGATTTGAAGTATCGTAAGAAGTTTATAAAGTTTAATATAGAGAAGATTGTGACAACCTTAGGGCTAAACACCCAAGGGACACTGGGGAAGAACCAAGAACTGTGACCTTTGGGATGTCTGACTTTGCAGACACAATTGTTTCAGTGTAGGGGTTTTTTCTCTTTCACACCTTCAAGCTTTTTGCTGTGGGGTTGGGTTTGGGTGGTTTTGGTTTGGTGGTTTGGGGTTTTTTTGTCTGCTCCTGTCTGAAATTCTAATTAAGACAAGGTTCCCAAATGCTACTGCTTGGATCTCGCAGGAGAGCCCCTTGAGAACACATATCTCACAGTTTTATGCAGGACATGAAAGCCAGCTTATACAACATTCTGCAGCTAACTGTGGCTGTTCAGGACTCCTTGATAGATATGATGGCCATCAGTAAACTTGTATTCTACCACTTACTACCAATGCTCTTCTCAGAGCTGACAGGAAGTATTGCTTAACAATGCTCGGCAAGTTAGTTTTACTTCTCTATTTTAATGTTTTATTATAGGTTTTGCTTATGTATCTCAACTCAGCCCTGGGTCTTGCTGCCCAACTTCTCCACAAGCAGAGTTTTACTGTCTCCTTCCACAGTTTACTTGCTGTTAAAAAGTTGTCATGATTTTACCTCCTTAACTAGAAGACACACCTGAAAGCAGCACAGTTAGCCTAGAAGAGCTAAAGAAAACGAAGCAGTGAAGTGGTGGATTAAATATTCCAATTGACTGCCTTCTTGCCCTGTTTCTATGCATGACTTTAACTTCCTTTTACTGAACAGAGAATGTTATTCCTGAGCAGTGCTCACACTGAAATGTCCCCAGCCACCTACTACACCAGTCACCCAGCAAGGAAAGCTCCGAGGGTTGCCCTCTCCAGCCCACAGTCACCATGCTAACCAGGAACCCTGTCCTATGTGTTCTCCTACTTAGGCCAAATGCGTGCAACTCAGGTTTGCAGATACAACGCAACTGCCTCCAGAGATGACACTACCAATGGACTGACCCTGGAATTTTCTTGTAGAAACAAGAATGAAACTCCTAGCAAGTTTGAGGCACACAAATACACAAACACAGAGTATTTGGAGCAAATCTCATAGGTATCACCCCAGAAACTTGAGCTCTTGCTAGCCAGCGGAGAAAATTAAAATGCCAATGAGGACATGAGGCAACACAGAATAGAAGCCACCACAGCAACTCTCAATACATTTATTTCTCGCTGATAATTTTGGTGGGGATTGCCATTATGGTGCATTTTATTGAAAAGTAGGTTCCACAGTATGCTAAGCAACTCTGGCTTTTAGATATTATGCCTAGCACTTTTCTCTAGCTAAGCTTCACTGAAATCCACTGAGCTTGAACAGAGTCTTAAGTGCCTTGCTGCCCAGGACAAGAATGTTTAGCATTCCTTTCTTTAAGAGATGCAAATCTGTACTTGTCTGCTGTTTATGGATTATCTCCCTCAGCTTGCAAATGACCAACAAGAAAGTGATGAAGTGAGGAAATTTAACTTGTTCTTCATTCAGTGTAAACACTTTGCAAAGCTACAGCTTCACAATTTCCTTTCCTTGGGTAAATAATCTGAAACAGTGTAAGCAGTCATAGTGGGTAACTGGAAACAGAAACCCTCAAAGTCCAGAGTGATCGAAAGATACCACAAGTGATGACATATTTTCTGTTAAATCTATTTTCAGACATTTCTGTTTGTTCTGGCTTACCGACAGCTTACTAAAAAGCAATGAGATATATGCAACATCTGTGCAAGTAATACAACTATCACACTGGCTAAAATACCAGTACTGCTGTATATGTGTACATAAACCAAAACCAGTAATGTGCATGTTACCCTAAGCCAAATCTTTACATAGATGTGCCTCTGATCAATGGATGTCTTTGAGGTTTTGATTTAAATCACACTTAAAACCTCAGAAAGAGAGTGTAAACTTCTGGCACAGTGGATTACAATGCAACAACAGATTACTTTCTCAGCGTATGGCTCCCCGTGGCAATGTTTGGATTCATGAGGCAAAAACTGTGTCCTAACAGTCCCTGACACAGCTGAGGATTTACCCCAAAATGCTGGATATTGAGGAAAGTTGGACCATAGAAAGCTTTGATGTCTGCTCTAGTTTATATTTTGTAAGGTGCTGTATCCCTTTGGCTGAACTCCTGTAGGTGGTAGTGTTGGTATGATATACATTACACAAAATTAGTGAGGCCTCTTGGGACACTGCCCAACGCTCCAGAAGACTTCATTCTTTAAGGCACCTTGGCTTACTACCAGGTTATGCTTCCTCTAAGGACAGTACTCCTTATTCTTAGGATCTATCAACAAATCATTAAATTACATTAATATCGCTATTTGCTCCAGAAACAGTAGCATCTGTGGTGTCAGAACAGCAACCCAGGAAAACATACACCAGCACCTCCAGCTGAGAGGTGGCTCCACTGCAAGGATCGGAGTTCAGCTCGGTGCAGTTCTCAGTTTCTTGTCATACCCAATGACTCCAACACAGCAGTGCTAAAACCCCCAGCAAGGGCAACAGGCCACGCCACCTCTCCTTCTTTACCATGATGACATCATCCACGGTCCTGCTGCTTACTCTCCTTAGCAGCGTAACTAGTGGTGACTGACGTATGCTGGCAATGACTTGTTTCACCTCAAAGTTGTGCTTTAATTTAGCAAGAAAATCCAATTTAGTTCACTCTCCCCCTTTTCTGGGCAAATTTAAATGAACTGTTAATGTCAAACACATAAAGATGAGGCATATCCACTGAACGACAGAATGAATCAAATGTTTCAGTTGCAAAAGAGTAGGCTGGCAAGTCTCTGTTAAAAAGCCCACGCAGTAAATTCAGATCTGCTCTTTCCCCCTACTAATGAAATCGGCTCTTTGACAGTGTAATATCTGTGCCAGAATAGTCCAAGAAGAAAGATCTGCCCTCAGACACATTTCCATGAGATCTGGAGATTCACAGGACAAAAAATGAAGGTACAGCTGAATAACTAGAGGAAGCAGTAAATCTTTATTTTAGGGAGTATTAAGCAACTGCTAGATTTCCAGACCTCCGCTTCACACAGAAAAGGACTGCAGGGTCCATCCCTTGCAGCTCACCCATGGCTTTGAAAAATCTCATCCTTGCACTTTAGCCGACAGAGTAAAGCACAAAAAATGCAAATCCGGAAGGAAAGCGAGCTTAGCTGTTAGAATTATGCACATATCTCTGCCCTCCTGCCCTCTGAATAAGGTCCAATGCTGAGGATCTTTGCAACTTTTGCATGCATATCAGGAGCAGGCACTCCCCTCGCTTAGAAGTGACACGTTCCTAATTTTAAATACGGCATACAAAACCTCATCCTCTTTAATCAACTATTCAGCCCCGATTGGTGGTAATTCAAAATAACCTCTTTCTGACAGTGTTTTCATGGTGAACATGAAATAATTCAGTCTGGTGCTCAGAGACCTGACACACACATCAAAAATGGTACATGTTAGCTGAGCCACTGAGTCTTACCTACCCTTTTGCATTACTGGCAGAGCTCCTCCATCAGAAGCAGAAAAGAACAGGAAGAGAAATGCTATTTTGTGCTTACCCTGAAGGTTATTGATATAGCAAGTTTCACAAGCCTGAAAGTTCAGATATATAAAATGGAGTCTCCCGAGGTGAATTGCTATTAAGGAAATATTAGAGTCTCTGCTGGAAAAGCAAGACTTCAATTGCCATTCCTTGAGATCCATTGTAATGAATTCCTTTCACCCTAGACTGAGGTACTGTCTAGGAAAGATTATGAAGCACATGGCTGTCACTATTGCTACTGAACTGCTGATCTCCAAGACTTTCTGGGAAGCTTTAGCCTATCCATTACAAGTGAAGCATTCAGCAATTCCTCTTTTGTAACCTTAGTCTTCTAAAGGATCAAACTAAATGATAGCTCAAATATAAGCCAAACAAATCACTTGAAACCTGAATTTAAGAAGATCATGATTCTATCACCAAAGCTGTTAGGCATTTGCCATTCTTCTGTTCCACTAAGTTTGTTCTGTAACATAAGACTATGTGAAATTCTAAGAACAGCAGAACAACAGGAAAATAATATCCACAGACAGACTCACGCATTCCCAGATATAATTTATTCTGGCCTCCTTTATTCCCCTCTCAGTATTTTTCCAGGAACTTGAAGATGAGTGGTTACTACTCATGGAAACACTGAGCTTCTGCTATTTGCAGAAATACTCACAGACTGTGTGTGGAAAGAAGTTGTGCCTAAGGAAGACAATATGCTATTAAACATATTAAACATACCTCCAGGTAAGTAAGAGACTCAGTCTGGTGTTTGCTGGGCAACTAAACTTCAGTGCAGGTGACCACAAGGTTTATTGAACAAACAGTCCATCCTTACCAATTCATAGGCACAATAAACAAATTGCTTCTTGCAAATGCAGCAGATTCCAATTAGCAGAATCACTTACTGAGAATTAAATCAGAAGGGGGCTGGGTATCAAGAGGGAAAACCAAAAAAGCCCTGTTTTTTAAGCAGAGATGCTTATGTAGAAAATGTTTCCAGCAGACAATTTTCATAACCAATTGCTCAGCTGCTAAACAAGTAGTGTCTACTTCATACATATTAATTCAGTAACGAACACATTGCGTGACAATTCTAATTAAGTCTAGGAAAGAGAGAATGCAAGAGTTGAGAGAATGAAGGGAACTAGTAAAGGAAAGCAAATCACTTCAGCTCTGGTCTGCTGTTCTGAGTCCAATCCATATTAGTACACATGAAGTTGTAACCTTCCGGTGTCTGATTGTGAACTGGCCCATGTGAAACGAGTTGGCAGACTTTATCCTGTCCTGATAAATGTAACACTTGGCAACTTCCTCCTCTCCTCCTCTTCTGCACATACATGCACACCCTTCTCAAAACCAGATAGCATTGGCAATCATAACAAAGATAGAGCAAAGCTTACGAGTGCCTGTACATAACTGACTTCTAAGCTCTTAGACATCATGAATGCAAGAAATAGAAGCATAACAGTGAAGTATAAGCATCCACAACCATCGTGTATTTTCCTCAAGGATGTAATCTGTTTCTCACTACTGAATTTTCTTGCCTGGTCTGACCCTCATTTTTCTGTTACTACAGAGTTGCTGTCATGCTTTGAATGCTAACAGCTGGCCAGTTTCTGATTAGAGATCCAAAATAATAATAATCTCTCAATTTCAGATGCCTTAAAGCTAAAAAGCTGAACTAGAGAAAGATTTGATGTTCTCCCATGCATAAAAATGAAGTTATAATAAGAAAGACCTAGAACTTGTCCAACAAAAAGAATATTATAAATTTTGTACTAACAGATTGAAATAAGCTTTTTTTTCCCCCTTCAAGCCAATAAAGTGTTATTCTGGCTACAGTTTTCATAAGCTTCATGAACATAGTTGTGGGGCTTGGATTCAGTTTTGAAATAGCTATAAATCACTATAATTTGGCACCAGTATTTCATAAAGACAGAGGATATGTATAAATTTGCTGCAAAAATCAGTCAAGATTATCTTACTTAAATAGCACCTATAATCTAAAACCTACAGGTTTGATATTAAAGTCACCTGCCAAGTACAGTCTGAATTTGCCTTCAAAGGTGCTGTGAGCCAGGAAAGCTCTACATCAGGTATGACCTGGTTTTGATGTCCTTCAAGCACTAGAGAGCAGAGCACACTTAATGCTACCAGCCTTTGTCACTTCAGCCTTGACTAAGGCAGAGGCAGTAAACTATAGTTCTGATATAACTCAGTATTTCTTGACACTCTGGAACAAAACATCAAGATCTGCTTTCAAAGAGAAAGGATGGGGATGTAGAATTAGCAGCAGCCACATGCAAAACCATGTTTCCCAGTTTCCTGCTAAAACAAAACAACAGGAATGACAAACTGCCCTTGCATTCTGCTTAGTCTCACCTGTTTGCAAAGTGGGCCTTCTTGGCATGACAGGAGGACAAACAGAAACAAACCTCACTGTTCCAGTACCAGCTGAACTGAAGCCACTGAGCAGAACTCAAAGTTATTTTCACTTGCTTTGTCTTCTCTCAGGACCACCCTTTCTGTGGAGGAAAATACCTCAAGCAAATCAGTGATGTATCTAAATATGTGTGAACAACCGTTAGAGAGCACCCATACAAAATCTCAGTAGTTAGAGAGCAATTCAGCCCCAAAGCATCTGGATTATGTTCCACCAAAGGTTATTCAACAGTGAGATTCACCTGGTTGAAGAGGAATGGTTCCTGTAGCAGAGGCATGGGAACTTCAGGGTGCTGGGGGGTTTTGTGGTTTTATTCCACTTTGTTTTTCTCAGGGAAATCATTAGAGTCCATTTTGAGGCTCACCCTGCACCTTAACATGCATAAGCTCCCAAGTGAGGTTCAGGGCTGCACGAAAGGTAAGAGCTCTGAGTCCATCTCATCTCCAAGTCCTGCTGAGCACAGGTCACAGCATCAACAGCTTCCTCCCCTTTTTTCCTGGAGAGGGAATGCAGACACAGGCTGCAAAGTAAAGAGCTCTTTGCAAAATGATTTAGTCTACAACAATATTTGACAAGCTCATAGAAACCAAGACAGTTCAGGGCCCTCATAATCAATTTTTAGCGTCATACAACTGATGGTGGCTGAAGCTAAGATGCCAACAGAACTTACACTGATTAAAGACAATCTTACAAGTGCTCTCCAGCACCAAGTCTCTAAACTAATTTAGCCACATCAGTAGCACTTACACATCGGTAGTGGCTGGCCTTGTTTACACATTATCACTTCTAAAGCAACAGCTGAATTCAACAGCTTGTAAGCCTCCCTCCCACGAAAATCTCACCGTGTAGGTGTGGACGACTCGGAGGCGCAAAGGCAGGAAGGAGCTGTCAATACCAGCGTGTGATGGCTGCGGCAGAATGACACACACAGACTACACACAGCAGTCTCCCACTGCTCCCTTACTTGAATAGCATGCTTCTGCTCACAGAGGTCTGCAAAAGCAGCATATATCACATCAAGATGTAAATACATTAAAACAATTGCTCCATCACCCAACATCACAGGAAACATTCAGCCTAATTGTATAGATTCGAGTGCTTTGAAATGTGCCACCAGGGGCTGTGAGGCTAAAAAGAATCCACGTGCCAAGCCATTTGAGCTTGTGTTTGGTTGGGGCTTTTTCCTCTCCTTTTATGTTCTTTAACATACATATGTTTAGTAGCCTTGCAGAAACAGGCTGAAGCGGCATGAAGCCTCAGCAACTGAGACTGAAAGCCTGTGTACGGAAGGGGAAGATGAACTGCAGAGGCATCAGATTTGTGCCTGGAGCTGGAACATGCTAGGCTGAAGATGGAAGGACTGGTGGGGAACACATTTTCATTGAGCAAGGAGATGCTTTTCTGAGGTGTGGGAGAGCTCAAAAGCAGTCTCAGCACTTTAAACATACAGAACAATGGTGACATACTCCGGGTTCAGTGCTGGACTAAAAATGGTTTTAGTTCATCCTGCAAAAAATGCAGTGAGAGCAGTTGGAGGATGGGAAGGCTGCTGCCAGTGCTGAAAGAGTTGAGGAACTTCCTGAGTACTTCTGTCTAAAACAAACAAGAGGCTTTCCAGGAAGTTCTGAGTAATCATCTGACCTTGTGAATAGCTCAACAGCTACAGAGGGAAGAAACTATCCCAAGATGGAGAGACAAATATTTAAATGAACCCGAACTCCCCAGACTAACACAATTCAGGAGTTCATAAAGATACCTGAAGGGCCTTCCCTCCCCTCCGGAGTTTAAAGCTCTCCCTCTCTTCACATGGGCCTCTTACTGCTTTCTTCAACTAAAACAGCTTCTGTCTTTGGAAAGGATGGGAGTATCTGTTCTCTACAAGAGACCACTGTATCTCCAAGCATCATAACATAAAAGAATTAAGAGACCTTGAAACCTATTTTGGACAGGGATCCCCACCCACAGACACAGAACCAACTCCTGATACCAATACTACTCTGTGAGCAGCTCTTCCATCCAAACCAAATTAACCAGAAGTAATGCTACGACCTTTTCAGCCAGGCAATGCTTTATATGCTTCGGATTTGGATTCTCCTGCACTAGGAAGTGTCAAACTGACTAAAAGAAAGAAAACTGAAGGAAAAGGAGATTAACAGACCTGAAAAAATGAGCTTTTCCATGCCTACAAATGGACACTGCAGGAATCTTAGCACTGAATATCTCTCTAATTTAACAACATTGTGTTTATTTTATGAATATGCACACACATAAATACATGCAAACAACTCTCTATTCATGTGCTACAGCTGCCCACCTCAGGTCTTAATACCGGGTTGCCTTTATGGCTATGTAAATACTTCTAGGCACCAGAGGAAATGGAATTAAATCCCTGGAAATTCAAAGGGGAGCACAGACACACACATACACATACACCCACCACATCACTGGTCTCTGCTGTTGCTGTCACTACATAAATCACAACAGCAATGCTGTACGTTAGCAATAGTTCTAGGGTCACAGATATGCATCTAGTGTGTTCTCAAGCCATGTCTACCATTCATCCTTAGCTGTGGATATTTCCATGTAGACTCCATAGTAGAAGCCTTAACTGATGTCATACATAGATCACAGTTCATTGGGTTGCGCTGCAAAAGATTTGTCATGCTTTAAGCTCATTTCACCTTGTGTGCAAAACCACCCTAAGTGCACACCCTGCCTCTGAGATAACTTTCTTTAACCTTCCATACCAGCACAGAAGCCTTTCAGTGGTTTCTCACATTCAACTCAATCCTCTGAAGGATCAGAACAACAGGTGAAAGAAAAGGCAGATTACAAAGGGGAATTTAGCAGTGTTCTGGCCTGTCATAAAAAAGCATTTTTAGGTTGTGCGGATCTCAAAAATACATTTATTTTTTATTTCAAAGTGGCAAACACCAGCACTGATTTATTTTTTTTTTTCCAGTCTGTACTGGAAATTTTTTAAGACAAACTGATCCTGAAGTGTACATTGTCCCTTGTTCCGGAGTGCCACCAAACACAGCTTTCGGGTGGACTGTAGGGCCTGTTTACCCTCAGACATGTAAGGCTAGGATTGCAAACAGCTGCACGGATGATTACCCTACCCCCCTCCTTTCCTGCAGGAGAAAATAAACAGCCAAGTTTGATGATTTCTTTAGAGCAAACACCAAAATACTTAAGACAATGGAAGTTTCATTACAGACTCCTAAACCAGAGCCACACTTGCAACCAGCAAACTTTCAGTCCTGATGTCCTCAGGAGGAGGAAAGGACAGCTGTGTGTCAGCATCAATCTCCTCTGTGAAAACACGAACCTAATTCTGCACCCTTTGATCTGATGGTGACAAAGTGGAATGGCTCAAGACACCACTTGTTTCCACTACAGCTTCAAAAAAAAACGAAGCAGAAAGTAGTTACAACTCGCACAAATACTGACACCTTAGCAGATGCAAGCATTTGCTAAATGTAACACTGGTCTTTCTCTGCCTTCCATTTCTGCAGTTGTATTTGTGTTTACGTTCACACAAACACCTTCCTTTTGCACATGTCAGATTCCAGCTGCAGGAATTATCCAGGGGAAAATAAACTTCAGATGGAAAAGTAGGCCTGATTTTGATCTTACAAATGCTGGTATTATGTAAGAGATGATGTAAGCGATGTTGCTCCAGTGCAAAACCAGAGTCTGACTGGATATCTTCCTTTTGACACTTATGCTCTGTGGCTTATGTCACTAATTTGACAAACTTGCAGCTACCCGGGTACTCAAGACTATGCTTAAAGTTACAAGTAAAGGAATAAGTTGTTTTACACACCTGTGATACCACAATTGGAGCACATTATGATCCACCCACAGCACGTAACTTCCACATAGCATGCAGAAACAGGAGCTCATGGGACTGGCCCAGCTTTTGAGAGACTTCAAGCCGCACTGAGTGTCAGGGCAGAGCAAGGCAATGCTGTTCAATGTAACTCTGTGAAGCCCTAACTTGCAGTTCATCTCCACGTGACAATGAGGATGAGCCAGTGGCAGCATCCTGGTCTAAGCTCCACTAACACATAGAGCCTCCTTGAAAAAAGCAGTTCCATGATTATTTGTGGGAGTGGAGACTGGGGCAGTCTCTGAAGAACCAATCCATCACAGGTTTTGACAGAGTAAACAAAACCTGGTTTGGTTTGGTGGGTTTGGTTTTGTATGGATGGATCTTTGTTTGTTTCCTCTGGCAACTCCGACATTCAGGGATCATGAAGAATTCCTGTACACTAACCATACACTGCAGCACCTCTGTAGACTGTAAGGCATGACTATGTCCATTGTGCAGGATGAAAACCAGATCCAGAGAAAATACAGGCAATATTCTCAAGAATGTCTATTAATTTCGGAAACCTTGGGGATTAAGGGCATTCTAACTGCCAGTCTCTCCATAAGTGAAGTACCAGGTGCTTGGGTATCCTTGCTCAAATAACAGTTTTAAAAGTTCACAGCACTTCAAAAGAAAAAAGACCAGATCTTGGTCTCAGATGTTAAGAACTTCAAAACGAATGGTCCTTCTTTAAAGCATTAACCTCGTAACTGTACTAAGAGTCTATGCTCAGTCAGTGACAGAGCTGGAAACAATTTCTGCATCCTATCTGCTTAGGAAACTAAGTAGTTGTGCTTTCCCCTTTCCACCCCTTTGGTAAACATGGATTTCATCTGTCATCCAAGCTGACCAATCCTGTAACACAGCAGCTAACCTCCAGCCAGAAGGCAAACGTGGAGGCCACATTAGAAACTGCGTCCATACTTTTGGGCATTCCGACTGTGTGTTCATAATAGAACATGGATAATACTACATTGGTTTTTTTCTTCTCAAATCTATTTCATGCCTCTCAAACATACATTTATAAAGTCCATGCACACACATTTATGAAGTCTGCAACATAGGCCATTTCCAATGTCTGGCTTGGCCTTTTCACTTTTACTGCCTTAGACATCCACATCTATCAAACCTTTGAACAAGGCTATGAATTGGGTGAAAATGCACAGGTTAGTAGACAATCCCTCACAGCCCAAGGAAAAACGTGCTATTAAGTAAAATGCTGCTACACAGTGGACAAGACAAAGTTTAATTTTAATTCCTGAAAATGAGCTTGCAGGTCTGACATTTAAATGGATGCTTTTACCAGAGCATGAGTGGCAAACACAACCTGCAGCAATAATAAATACGTACATAAGGAAGGAACGGCCAATGTGTATTTTTCCCCCATTTATATTCTGATCCTTTCTAACTACACATAACTAAGTTAGGAATGAATTTATTAGAACAGTGTGAGAATTTTATACAGCGAGTGAGTACCCCATGGATTATTCCTTCACAAAAATGAGTCCAACCCTGATGAAAATGAACCCTGTGCTCTATGTTCTGAAGAAAGGGTCTGGGACAAAGCTGTGTTAAGAAAAAACAGGACACCTGGTAACACAAGTTCAATGACTTTACCCTGACTGAACTTGTGTACATACTGAAAGAGCAGAAGCATGCAACCTAAGGGACTTCTCCATCATACACTGGTCATTTATACAAGGTTAGGTGCTCTTGAAAAATGTTTTCTGATTGCTATTTACCCTGAAAATCAGAGTAGCACATGGAGCATTTCAATGGCAAATAGTCAGTAAAGAGCTTCCCTGTCTATCCTAATTATTTTAAAAGCAGAAAACACTGCTTTCACCCACACTCCTTTGCCTTTTTTTTCATTTACACTTGAGCTTCAGGTCTCAATGCTTCAAAAGCACAGAGCAGTTTCTCAAAGGGCAGTCAGCATCACACTATTTGAGTGAAGCTTTTAGGTAGTGGTAAGGGGGATTTACCTAATAAGAAATCCCATGCGCAGAACTCCTTCCAGCACCTGTGGTTCTGCTGGAGGGGAATGATTAACTGGGAAGTATCTGGGCACTGGGCATGAGCAGAATTCCTTTACAGAGAGTGAGGGAAAAGCCAATGCTAAAGTTGGGTCGAAGCTGTCCTGTAGCAGAGAGCCCTATCTCTACCGTAATGGTCCTGGGTGAAATGGAAAGCATGTAGCGTGGGCAGTGATTGGGGTCTCTGTAGGATTCCCTGAAGGCTCTTGGGAATACAAACTGACAAGAGCCCCAGATGCTCTCCTCAGTGAGGCAGGAGCCAGCCTCTTGTAGTCATAGCACCACAAGCCACACACAGCTCATCCCTCACTCCAGCTCCCACGACTTGTGTTAAACAGCATTTTGTCACTAGTGTCACCCAGCTGGGTCAGTCCTGGGAGAAAAGAACATTTCCTACCAAGGGACTCATTACTGCGTCCCCTGGGTGACCTGTCATCCGAAACAGATGAAGTTAAATTCAGTTTAACAGCTGACAAAAATCCTAGCCTGCAGCAGTACGGCTGCAAAGGCAGTAAGTAACTGAATAGCAGGATAACATGGTATGATTGCATCCTCACACTTCTTGTTTCCTGTGCTGTAAGCATGCTGCAGAACTAAAATCTCACCCTACACTTCATATATAAACACTGCTCCCCAAATGCCCTGCATGTTCCCTTATTATTTACATGAAACTGGGGAAAGGCTCACTAGAACATTAGATTTTGTCATTAATTGTCATTTGGTTGAATTTTGTATCTTATCCATGCAAGCATCAACAGCTACACAAGGCTGCAGAAAACGGAGATCTTCTTACAACAGATATTTAGATTGCAAGCTCTCATATGCAGAGCTAGCAGAGCTTTTGTGCAAAGTGCAGCACCCAGCACAGCAGGGCTCAGATCCAGAGGTAGAACTCCAGTAAGCATAAATTTATGCAGAATTAAACAAAAGCTGTAAAGAAGAAAAGGAGGGGAACTATAGGCACTATTTCTCCTTCAAAACACACCACAAGCAATACTCTAACATAATACAAGAGCAGTCAGTATAACTGAATACATCCTGCTCCACTAAGCCAGGCACTTAAAAAGCCACCCATTTTCAAAGAGTTTTCAAAGCCAATAAAATCTATTCAAGACAGCTAGGCTTCCATAGTCCTGAGCTTCATTTCATACATCTCTCCTCCATGATACTGCCTGCTCTGCTACTGGCTTCCAGAATCCACCATCTGCTTCAAAAGTGGTAAATGGAATCTGAAAACTGAAATAAACCAAGATATGCTCAAGTTTGGAGCATACCTGTACTGTATTGCTGACCAAGACTTTCCCCCTTCCTACAGCACTATCCACCTTAATGATGTGTTTTACATGAATAAAAGCATGAGAAGAATTCTGTCAATTTAATCAAAACATACCTGGGGTGGCAGGTGAGGGTGAAGAAAGGTATAACAATCCTTAATCCAGTCATTTGGAATCGCACCCTGTGCTGAAGAAGAAACTGAGATACCCTTGTATGTATTTTCCACTCCTAATAGTGTGAATAAGCTCATTGAAATTCACTATATACAAAACTGCAAAACCCAATTTTGTTGTCTAAAGTATGCAGTTAAAAATAAGTGTTCAATCAGCTCTAAGAGTAGAAGATTTAAATGTTCTGTCAATACTGAATGGAATTTCTTCCTTTGCATCAGAACAGGGGTACCATTTTACTAAGCGTGCTTTGACTGCCTTTCTCCAGACTAGATGTGTAGCACAAATCCGACATGCCACCTCAGAAAATTAGAAACATTTTGAGTTATCATTTGCATTTAAATAATATCCAGAAACTTAAACAGCAGTTTTAGAGACATGTGTAGCAATCTTCACATTACGGGAAATGGAGACACAATGATGTAAGTCACCCAGTGAAGGTCACCCAGCACATTAGCTGCATCCCCTCCTACTCATCTTTTTGATCACACAGCTAAACAACAGTCTAGGTCAGAGTGCCTGACCTGTTTGAAAACTCGCCTGCTACAACACACACTTCAATTGAGGCATCTGGGATCTGCGTCCTTGGTGACAAGCACTCTCTCCTGACAGGAAGCACGGGGTGGGGAAGAGTGAAGTGACCTAGGCTTTAGTACAGACTTCTCAGCCTGTGGCTCATCAAATCACTGCACATCCTGTCTCACCAGTGTCCTTGAGAACCCACCCTTACCTTCAGTTGGCCAGGCCTGAACCCTTCAGCTGCCACATACATGCACTGGCACTTCTCTATCATCACGTAACCCTCTCAAACTGGAGCACAGAATGCAAACTACTAGCACCTTGGCACAAACAAATGCAACTATTTCAGCTAGTCAGAGAAGAAAATAACCTGTCCTGATGTGGATGGCATGTCTACATCCATCATACAAGTCCCACCGAAAACCCTCAGCAAGAACTAAATTAATCTTCTTCTACATCTGTGTTTTATTCACTGAGAATTTCTGTGACAATAATGTGATAAATCCCCAGCCAGATGAAGTCATATACTGGTAACTTGCTGAAATAGTTCTACATTGCTAATTAGTTATAGTAGTATCATCCTTCACTGCTCCGCTGGTAATGTTTTAGATTGGCATCTTTCCGAGCAACAATCCTTTACATATGTACATGTTTCTGCACCCAGACTGGACCATGCTTGACTCTTATCTAGTCAAGTACAGTTGCAAATTGTAAAACACCGTATCAGCTGTCCAAAGGGGCAAAGTGAAAGTAGAAGAGTGCTCACGTCAGTAAATTCTATCAAGGAATACACACGTGGCTGCATCCAATGAGCTTTGATTTTCTCGTCTGACTTAGAAAATATCATAACAAGGGGCAGATGCTCTGCCAAGGCTATGATTATCTTCACCATCTGAGGATCTGACTCAAGAGAAGAAATCTAATAAAGCAGGGTTAAACCCAATACATCACAGGCACCTCTACTCCACAGAAACATGACCATGCAGTGACCCTGCTCTTGTCTGTACACTGAGAACTATTACCATGAAAGTCTGCCAGAAAGACATAATAGGAATAATGTACTTATCTGCTGGGTTTTGTCAATGCTGAAAGTATTTTCTGGCTACTTTCTTGCCCTCCTGACACGCAAAAAACTTTGAACTATGGATGCTGTGGCTCTTGGATTTGTGTGTGCATTTGTTGAAACTGAATAATAGAATTCTCAGGGCATTCTGGCTCTAGATCCTTGTAAAGCCAGTATTTCTTTTAGAGATCAAGTGTCAGAGTGATGCTGAAAAAATGCAGATGCTAACATTAAACACTTCTTGCTCAAAGATTGCTATACATCCTTCCTGTCATAATTGCCCAACTGAATAGGCTTTGCTACATGAGGGACACAAGCCCTCAAAATACAACTCAAAAGAGGCTACTTCCAGACATTTTTTTAATGGCTTTTAATGTAATGAGAATCATACACAAGCCACTTCCCTCATCATGTTTGTTTTCCAAGGAAAGCCATCAGAAAGCCCTTGCATTCATAGGAATCTCCTAGCAGACCACAGTGCTTGTTTATTAACCCTCAGGATGTTCCAGGAAGAGATTATCGGTACTTCTGATCTGGTTACAGTTATTCATAATGCAGCAAAGGAATGGAAAATGAGAAATGGCAGCTGGCTGCCTGCTGCCATTGAGGACCTTTCCCTTTTAGTCAAAAGGTACAAAAAGAGATGAACCAGCAAAGAAGGAAGGGGAAGAATGTTTCTCACAAACTCAGTGACTGGACCTGCAATTAGGGTAGCAGAACTTTGTCTATCCTCATTTCTTCACACAAATTCAGTTCTGATGCAAATTTCGACACACGTTCTCTGTGCTCCCAACTCATCAAAAGTCTTTTCAGTGCAGCACTGTCTTTGATTAACAGTCTTCCTATTTGTCATTGAGGCTTTCCTGATTCAAGAGGGTCTTCATCAGGACCTGCTGTCTTCCTCTGTACTCTTTGTTAAATGCTTCTTGCAAATCCTAATTCCCAAGACACTTTCTTCTCCTTAAACACCCACAAGACATTTTGGGGATGTTTCCTTTAATTTTCACAGGGGTGAGTTCTTTGGTTTTGTGTTGCTTTTGACTTTTTTTAAAGTCTACTGCTGAAACAAATGAGGGAGGTGTCTCCAGGGCAGCATCTGCCAGCACCACTTGCTGCTCAGGATCACAGAGCATCCCCTAAGTGAGACATGAGTCACTGAAGCTAGAGTTGTGCTCTTGGTAGTGCTACACTCCAGGTTCCATCAGGCTGAGCTCCACCCCATGTGTTCAACTTCTCTGGTTTCATCATCCACACCTCCTGTTGTCATCCACAGTGCCTGAGGGCCCTAGGGTTCAGGAAAATTGGCAGCACTCCTGTCAATAAGGCAAGTTTTAGTGCCTGACATTTCAGGAGATAGCTTTGAAGGGAAAACCTGTATTAACTATTTGAAGATAATACTACATTCTTCTGTGTTCCTGTAATTCATCACTCAGCATACAAAGCCTGAGAGAAGCACTGCTTTATGAGGGGACACCCTATTTCTTAGCAATGACCAAAACATCGCAACGTGTCTGCAGCAAGTTTGTGTGTGTAAATTGCACAGGCATGACATAAATCACCTCAGATTTCCTAGCAATAACATGACCCCAAGGCAACATATTAAGTACATTAAAAATGAATTACATGATGGCCTGATGCAACTTCAGCAGACCTCATGTCAGACCTAGCCTGAAGGAGGAATGTGCCCTCTGGCTTTTCCATAACAACTGTCTTTTTACAATGAGTTAATTACCTACAGATCCTGTGTGTTTAGAAGACAAACAACATGACCAGTTGATTTCAAAACAACTTTGAAGCAGACATGAAAATGCATCTCTAGAGCCTCATTCACATTGGTGCACAGTATATAAGTCTAGGTGACACAGAATCATAGAATAGTTCGGGTTGGAAAGGACCTTAAGATCATCCAGTTCCAACCCTCCTACCATGGGCAGGGACACCTCATACTAAACCATGGCACCCAAGGCTCTGTCCAACCTGGCCTTGAGCACTGCCAGGGATGGAGCATTCACAGCTTCCCTGGGCAACCCATTCCAGTGCCTCAGCACCCTCACAGTAAAGAATTTCTTCGTTACATCCAATCTAAACCTCCCCTGTTTAAGTTTGAACCCGTTACCCCTTGTCCTGTCACTACAGTCCCTACTGAAGAGTCCCTCCCCAGCATCTCTATAAGCCCCCTTCAGATACTGGAAGGCTGCTATGAGGTCTCCACGCAGCTAATCACCTATAGCAGTTTGTGCCTCTTGCTAGTTTGGAAATGCAGAAAAACGCACAGTCTGTTGAGGAGGAGCGTGTCTGGGTCTGCTGAAGAGGAAGTGGCTCAACCGTAGCTGGTTTTTGTTTGTCTTCGCAGTTGTTAACCATCCACGATCACATAAAATGAGATCCGAGTAGATCCAATTTATGTTTTTCCCCTCCTCTATGAGTCTGGGCTTATTAGCCCTGACAGTTACTTTTTTGTCCTTAGTTGTAGACTGGGGCAGCTTTATGGAGAATGTGGGAAGCATGTCTTTTCTAATTAGACCACAGCCTGTTGTCTGGCTGCCTTATGGGCAGGACACAGCCTGCTGTTTTGCTGTGTTTGTAATAGCAGGAAGCCCTGGATGCAGGAGCTCACACTGGACTTGTTTCTGAGATGTTTTACAACAACAACTCATAACTTCAGTGTTCCTGAGACTGTGTAGGAAACAAAACCTATGGACTTTATTCTCCTCTTATTTCCTGCAGTGAACTATCTGAATTATATTGGGGCATGATGAGGTACAACAGGAGCTAAGAACAGCCCACCATGACCTGGCAGACCACAAGCTGGTTTTGCAGGAGCTTATTCTAACTTATTCCCCCTGTTTCCTAGCAAGGAGCCAGCACATGTGTAGTACCCTGGCTCTGGCAGAAGTTGTTCTCAGAAGTATTGCAGCAACTAATGAGGAAGGAACATTGGCTTCATGGAAGCTCATGCCTTCTCTTTTCCCAGCATGATCCTCTATGGAACATGTGTTCTGTCGCAACTATATGACCAGTTAGTTTTATATAGCATCACAGCTTGTGTAAAAAGCAAAAGCTGCTGTGTCTTGCTCTTTGAATTCAGTGTCCCATGGCAGGGGGTTGGAACCAAATGATCTTTTAGGTCCCTTCCAACCCAAACCAGTCTGTGATTCTACAGATAATCTTCTTGCATCTTCCCTGACAGCAGCAGACAGGAAGAGTAACTTGTGCAGAGCAGCTCCTGGTTCGCTGCTGGCAGTGAAGGAGTGAGGTTTGTTCTCGTGCCACCGGGGAGGCTGAGATGGAGAGGCAGTTGTCAGAAGCATATCACCAGTCTTCCTCCTCTGAGTTTGACTGAGAACAGTCTGCCAAGCGCTCATCCATGCCTTTTTCATTTGCCCCTGCTTTTAGCAAAGGGGACTGGAACAAGTCATGTTCATTACTGAACCTTGCAATTCAAAATAACTTTAAATAGCAACTTCCCTCATTCTTCAGTTGCTGGCTCAGTGCCCAGGGAAAATAGTGGGTTGAGAATACGAAGCAACAACTTCTCTTTTTCCTGTAATAGTGCTTTCAAACTCTATGTCTGTTTAGAAACATTAATCATTGTAACTACGGGGTAAAAATCTCCTGCCTGCCTTTAATCTTACCTGTGCAATGAGATGGCAGGAGTGAGCTGTTGCTTTCCGTGGGTGATTAAGAAGGGCTAAGCTTCAAATAGCTGACTCTTTTTCTCCATTTGCTTTTCTATCACTTAAAATTAAAGATGGTCGTAGCTGTTCTGTTTGCAAACTCTCCTTATCCTGTGACCTTTCCTGCTGTTGCAAGCTATGCAGGGCTAGGCTAGGTTAGCCCTGCTTTGGAAAAGCTCAAGTAAAGGTTTGTCAGAAGGTTTTGCATTAAAAAGCACCCTCGTTTGAGGCACCCATGGGCATGACATGCTGTCAAGAGATGTTGTATTGCCTGAGGGTAGAGTAGAAGGACAGGATCACCTCCTTCGACCTGCTGGTCACGCTTCTTTGGATGCAGCTCAGGATACGGTTGCTTTCTGGGCTGTGAGTGCACACTGTCGGCTCATGTTCATTTTCTCATTGACCACCACCCCCAAGTCCTTCTCTGCAGGGCTGCTCTGAATCTCTTCTCTG
>JBCJKH010044808.1:0-12559 GCA_039877255.1 Loriculus beryllinus
AGCCTGGCAGCAAAATCACTGTTATCTTTCATGTTGTTTTTGAAAACAACGTAAGGATAGAAGTGTTGCATGTGAAAAAGAGTTCATTACAGACATTGGACAGATTTGCTAGAAAGAGGGACAGGCTTTTAGGAAATTTTAGAGTCTTGCTTTCCTTTAAAAAAAAAAACCCTCAAGAATCTTGAGGTTTTAAAATTATAAATTTATTTTTACATATTCTGATGTTTATTTATGTTAATTTAGAAAAATCTGCAATTACATGGTTTAATGGACTTGAAGGGTGGATATTGAATGTTTGTGGAAGTCTTGTGATTCTGTGTATTGATATTGACTGCAGTAACTTGTTGATAGTTTCAGTCCTACTTGCCAGCTGAGTGAAGGAGGCGGAATTGTCTGTGACAACTGTCTTCCAGGTTATACTGGTTCTCAGTGTGAAAGGTATGTACACTAGCTTAGGGTAAATTATCTATATTATTGACATCACTAACTGTTCATCATCCTACTTTCCTTAAGTTGTTCATACCACATATACAGAATATTCCTAATAAAATTTTCCTTCCATTTTGTCTTTGTTTGTAATACAGAGATGTTTTAGATAAAAATTTGATAGGAAACGCTCCTTTGGGTGATCAGTGTTTTACATGACTGCATTACAGCTGATAAAGTTTTTAATCTCGGTGCAGGTGTGCTAATGGTTACTATGGAAATCCACTCATGCCTGGACAATCATGTGCTCCTTGTGAATGCAATGGCAATGTAAACCCTCAGGAAGATGGCCACTGTGATACCTTCACAGGACAATGCCTGAAATGTCTGGGGAACACAGCAGGTCACCATTGTGAAAAGTGTGCTGATGGGTATTATGGGGATGCAGTGATAGAGAAAAACTGTCATGGTAAGCTATTATTACTACTCTCAAAATTTAAAGAAAACAAAAATGGGATATACATGTAGAAGAGATGAGGAGATATGCAGCTTTGCTGAAAACGTTAACCTTCAAGTTGTGAATTTGCAAGTGCACGTTAAAAACTGGGTTTAGGTTAGCCTCAGGAAGGAATATTTTGCGCTAGGGTCTGATACTTCATATTCCTCAAACATCCTGGCTTGCTTGACACTGCTCTTCCAGTGACCTGTAGACATTTCCTACTTCTGAATGTTACATATAGGGCTGGAAGAAACAAAATTCTCAAATGTATCTATTCAAACAGGTTTTGGGTTTTTTTACATTTTAGCCCAAGTATATAGTAGAGATATTACTGTAGTATATTAACATGTGTGGGATATAAACAGGTGAAACACATATTGTATACCAAATTCGAAATTCTGTATAATAACACATATAGATAGACATTAATAAAGTTATTTATTTGGTTTCTTTTTGTCTAAACATAAGCCTGTGCATGCCACGTGAATGGTTCCCTTTCGACCACTTGTCATCATGAAACAGGCTTCTGTCAGTGCAAATCAAATGTGATTGGAGAAAGATGTGATAAGTGCTTGGTAAGCATGTATTTACCTGTTCCTCATCTCTACTTTTTGTGTATCTTGGCCTTCCTGTTTATCTATAGATATTGATTAGAGCAGGTATTTTAGAGAGAACAGCATCAAATGTATTCAGAGGAGAGGGAACCTGTTACTGGAGTGGAGACCCAAGGTTTGTCTGCTCTGGCTTTTCTAGTTGCAGATTGCTCAGCTTGTGCTCTTTGCAGATGTGAAGCTATGTAGTTGACTCAGCATCTTTCTGAATAGCGCTGTTCAGGCTCATCTTGCATTCACTGACAATGTTGGCTTACAAAAGCCATATTGGCTTACAAAAAAACATGTGCTGCCATGTTGGCTTACAAAAAAACAAAACTGAATGCTGCTAACAGACCCGAAGGGATCCCAGCACTGTATTTCTGCAAAATGAAGTCTCAGTGGGAATATCTGGAGAATGTGATTGGTGATAATCAATGTATCATGGCTGAACGCCAAAAAAGGATTCAGTTAAAAGAGGCCTGTCATAAGAACAAGTAGATATTTACCAGTGATGCAAAACAGCAGTTTCCAGCCTTTGCTAAGTGTAGAACTGCCTCAGAGACCAGAGCAGGAAATCTGTGCCCAGTTACAGTCCTTGTGCCAGCCCAGCTGAGTGCCTTTCAGTTCACATGTACCATGGGTTACTGACCCTGCTCTATTCTGGTCTTTCATTCACATTTACAGAAATCTCTGCTTGGTCAGTACAGTAAAATATCTTGGAATTTTAAAACATAAGTCTCATTAATGAGATTAGAGGACCATGAAAGCATTTCAATGTTCACATCTTTGCTCAAATACATACTTGCATATGGCTGGGAACAGTGAAGAGATAAGGCCAGGGAATCCTCCCACAGCAGTCACACACTGCTGAAGAATATTCATGCAGGTCAGACAGCAGAGAGAGTAAACAAGAGAAAATAAGTGTGTGCATTGTATTGTTTTCAAAAACTTATGAAATATAGTTCAATTGTATTTACTTCCTATCCAACAGAACGGTTATTATGGCCTGCTTACTGGGCTTGGATGCATTCCGTGCAACTGTAGTCAATTTGGCTCGGTCTCCGAGGACTGCAATCATGAGGGGCAGTGCCACTGTGTACCAGGAGTAGCTGGAAAAAAGTGTGACCGTTGTGCTCATGGCTTTTATATGTTCCAGGATGGTGGCTGCACACGTAAGCTCTGATCCATGATCCTTTCAGGGTTTGTCTGGAATTTCTTTCATCAATATATTTAATGTTAAACTATGTCAAAGGTCAGTTCTGCTGGCTGTATGGGAAAATCTGTAGAATGGTCTCCTAATACTTTGATTAAGCTAAGGAACAAAACATTTCTTTGCTTATTGTGTGGTTCCTTGTAAAAGGTTGTGACTATGAAGTAACAACTCATAAAGGTTATATGAGAGAAATTACATCCTCAGTAGTTCCTTTGTCTCTTTTTTTGGTACAAAACTTTTTATTCCTTTAGACAGTATAAAACCTTCTCTTTTTTTCTGCAATCATAAAAGCTACGAGCTATTACTCTTACTTATTTTTACCTTTTTTTTTCATTTATTTCTTAAAAATATGTATCATATGTCATTGACACTATTTTCCCATCATCATGTGTACAATTTTTCATCATCGTACAGGGGAGAATGTTAATTCAAATGGAGATTGTGCCATCGAAAACCGTATCATGTTAATAAGATGCCCTTTTCGAGAGTATAGCTAAAGGAATGCCTGCCTTTTCTCCAACCTGACAGAAACATTTTTCTCATGCCTCAAATAGTACAGGAATATGAAATCTGCAGTGAGATTATGTGAAAGGATTATGTTTTGGAACATATGTACTGTGTCTCTGTTAAGAATCAGAGATCCCTTAAATACTTCTGGCTATTTCAGTCTTGAAATTTTGTGAATGTTATGAAAGCAGTCAATAAAACCACTTTTCTGAGCTTCTGATTTTTAGCAAGAATTGCATTGGATTCCGTAAATAGACAAGTGCTTCATGCAACAGTTAGTTATTAAAAAATAGTTATCCATCCCTATTATTCACTAATTGGTTCTTGAAAAATATTAATTCCTGTGATTAATCCTTGCACCTGCTTGAGAACATTATCATATCTCCTGGTGAGTGTTGTATCCTTAAAAATTGATTTTTTTCTTACAAACTTATTCTTCTCCACAATAATTTCATTTAGCTTTGTTGATTCACCTGTGGAAATGCCACACTGCTTTGTAAACCACCAAATAGGCTATGTTAAGAATAAATAATGGGCTCTCAATAAAAAGATGAGATGTCATTGTGGTCATAATTTGTTTCTCAGTGACTAGGGATGACAAGGAGTTTGTACCAGAATGGATAAACTGTACTGTGTGCTTAAAAAAAGTAAGACTATCAGGGGTATCTGCAGCTAAAGAAAAGATAATTACTTGGTCCTACTTCTCTTGCAGCCTGTGACTGTGCTCATACTCAGAACAACTGCGATGCTGATTCTGGCCAATGCATTTGTCCCCCTCACACTCAGGGACCAAAATGTGAACTCTGTGAAGAATATCACTGGGGACTCTCTCCTAAATTTGGCTGCAAGGTATGTTAGGCTGGCCAAAAAGCCATGGCTGTTCAAAGCAATTTTCCTTATACTGATGTCAGAATTGGAATCTTGTTTTGAGAACCTTCATGTGTATTCTCTGCCTCAAAGTGTTAGGGGCAACATGCTTACATTAAAAAAAACCAGACTGTAAAATGTTTATTGAGGAACCTTCCAAGGAAGCTGTCTTTGAAAATAATGATCAGTGTCTATTCTGGGTAAGTATGTAGATCATATTAAAATTTTGAAGTGCGTATTCTTATATTTAGGTGCTTAGTGGTACTAAACCAGGTTCATAGCAACAATTGGAAACAGAACATAGTTTCCATGCTAATCAGGGTTTTAAGAACAATGAAATTTAGCTTATCTGGAAAGTCACTGCATGTTTTTGTTCTAAATATTTAAAATTAAAATGGTATAAGGTAACTCCCATCACATCAGCTTAATATTTGTGATTAAGCAGTAAAATGCCAACTCAATGCAGATCTAAGGAGTATCAATCATTTACGCAATCAGGTTCATGCGCTAAATTCCTGACAGATAATGGCATTGGGCCAATCTTTATTTTATAACTTGTGAGATTTTTAAAAGCGTCAGAATTACAAGAATGTAATGGCTAATTTCAGTTGAGAAACACAAATATAATCAACTTGACAAGGTCTGTCGTTATATGCAGTAAGTACTTGACAAGTACAAGTGTCAGCCAAAGTGGTTTTTTCTCTCTTTAATTTTTTAAACTAAGGATGATGAAACAGTCCTATCTCTTAAGGGTTTACGTTCTTAGTGATTTAAAGAAACTTACTTGGCAGCCATTCTTTAATCCACTGCGTTGTCAGCTACCAGCTACTCTTGTTCTTATCCTGGTGTTCTGCAAATTCAGTATGCTGGTACCTGTGCATTTCCATTTAAGTATTCCTTTCATGGGGTGATTCCCCAGCACTTGTCAATGATCAGGTTGAATTCAGTATGTAACTGCTCACTTCCGCTAAGTTGTTTAGCATTCCTGTTGGTTACAGCATTGCAGTTATAAACACAAATTACTCTAAGGTATTTTAGTTACTTTCTTGATGCAATAAACAGTACTGTGATCTGCAGGTAACATCCCAGCAGAGGCTCTTCTGGGCTGAATAATCAGCTGTGGAAGGTTGAGATCCAGTGCAATGTCTACTGGCAAAGCCTGGAAAGGCTCTTGCATGCTCTTTACATGGGTGAAGTGGGATTGATGCTGTCAGAAACCCAGCTAGTTTGGTTTTGCAACGCAGACTGCATTCGAGGATACTTCATCTGGCTCAGTTTCTTACTGTTTTCTTGGTATCTAGCGGCAGTTCTGGGTGTGTTGTTGGAGCAGAGCTATAGTCATGTTTTGCTTACTATCTTTTTCAAGTATGCTGCAGCACAGTTGATTGTACCATGGAGTCCTTATTTATCTTTATCACATACAGGTAGAGGTTGAAGTACACAAAAATTATTTCTATTATTATGATTCTTAAAATAGAGTTTAATATTCAGAGCTGTAGAGCTTTAGCCAAGTTGTCAACTTGTTTGGTCATAAAGTGTATTAGACTAGGCAGCATAGTACCTAGTGTTTGCTGCTAGAGTAAAATCTGCTTAATAGAAGGAATACGAGCAGTGAACAGCAAACTTGTGAAGAATGCTAAAGGATACATAGTGATGCTAATAAATTTTGTGGGTCTTTGTGTAGAGTGCTTTACAGAGTAAGGTTTTGCATCTCAAATGATAAGATTATGAGAAAAGAAGACTGGGGAAAAATGCTTATAGTCAGGTGATGATAGACGGAATGTACTTTCTGCCAGCACTGTTAGAAATAACTACAAAGCAAAACTGGACTTGTTAGGTAATGACAGATATAACATTAAGACTGAAGATTAGATCCAGTCTGCTTCAAAAAAGAATGACAAATTAGATACATCCATTTTGCATATTTGTAATAACAGGTTTATATTACTGATTGCATAATGGATGTTGGGTTCTGCTAAAGAACGGTATTCCTTTAGTAATGAGCTGCAGTGCGTGCTGGGCTTCCCACCTTTGGATACAATGAGATTCTTGGTTCCTTATCAAATAGTAAATGACGTTTGAGCAGGATGTGCACAATATTAATGCTTCTTGGAATCTTAAAAGAATGTCAGTATTAAGACTTTTCTATCATATTCATAAAGTTATTGTACTTATAGATTTATTTTATGCAACAATTATATAACATTATTTTAATTTACTTAAGATACTCAATAAATAGAATTTTAAATAAAATCTTCAGTTTTCTTTTTTTTCTGGAACAGGTTCCTTCAACTCCTTTGATTGCCAACCCAGATTTGGATCAGCAATGCTTCTTACTTTTAGCCATCCACTTAACTGGAAATGCAGTTTGCTCAAATTCAAACCAAACAACCCCATTTCTATGTGGAAGCTCTTCCCTTTTATTATTGTATAGAAATTGTTGACAAACATAAGAGTTTTAAGAGCTGCTCTAATTTTACTGTGCTGTTTCTGTTGTAACAAAATTGTTTTAAAGGTCTGCTGTTTATGAACAATTATTCTTTTCATCTAAGGCTTGCAACTGCAGCACCCCTGGTTCAGCCAATCTCCAGTGTGATGTCTTGACGGGTCAGTGCCAGTGCGAAGTTGAATATGAAGGACAAGACTGTTCCAGGTGTGCATTAGGCTACAGGGACTACCCAGACTGTGTTGCATGTGACTGTGATATGAGTGGAACCAAAGCAGAGATGTGTGATGAAGCCAAAGGACTTTGTGGTTGTGAAGAAGAAACGGGCATCTGTACCTGCAAGGTACTAAAGTATTTAGACCCTTTTGAAATAATACTGGGGTTTTCTGGACATCTAGTACATAAGTCATGGAAGTTACAGAGCTGAAAGGGCTTCAGAAGGCAGTCTGCATCCTTTCTTTGAGACATTTTTGACCACATCTATATCACCCCTAAAGGGTTTTCTGTACCAGTGCCAGGTCATGTTTCTACATTGAGCTACAAATCTGCTACAAATGTTCCTTGATAGAATCTAGAAATATATTGCTGCAAGAGTTTTTTCTGTTCTGAATGGAAATGTTTAGCTGCTAATTTTTGCTAGAAATTCAAATAGTTTAGTTTCAGTGTTCTGGGTTTGTTTTTTGTTTGTTTGGGGTTTATTTTTTTTTAAACAGCATTGACAAATAATTAAAAAAATAATGCATTACATAGTAAAACAGTAATTGACTTTCTGTTTATGTAATTTACATAGCAACTGGTTTTTCTTCCAAAAAGAACAGTCTTTCATTCAGCTAGCAAAGTAACATGAGTGTGCTGTCACATTCTTTTTATTTCCTCCAGGAAAATGTATTTGGTCTACAATGCAGTGAGTGTAAACCTGGAACTTTTGCTTTGTCTGCCAACAATGCGCTAGGTTGTACTCCATGCTTCTGTTTTGGGCTGTCCACATTTTGTTCAGAACTAGAAGATCATGTGAGAATTCCTGTAAGTAAAGTGACATAAATATACAGACACTGGTGTTATCCTCATGTTACCTACCACGCTGGTGTGCCTAAGGTTGCATCGATTACATGAACTGAGCTGAATGTAATTGGCTACTTTATGGAGGCAGTGGCATGTGGCAGAACAAAAAAAGAAAGTAAATGATGAGTGATCATAGTCTTATTTCTGAAATCTGTGTTTGACTCTGCTCTAAACAAAAATAAATATCAAACACATGAGTTTTTTGTTGGGGAATTCATTACTCTAAGATGGACTATTGACTGTTATCAGAGCAGAGTGTTAACAGCGTATGACATGGAGATAGATTTCCTTTTTTTTTTTGTTCACAAATCTATTGCTCCTTGTGTTGCAGATAACCTTAACTCCGGATCAGTCCGTTCTGCGTGTAGTAGCTCAAAGTAACCTGACTGGAACAGTCGAAGGAGTATTTTCGCAATTTCCTGATGTTTTACTGGATGCTACCATAGTCAGAAAATACTTAAATACAGAAACGTTCTACTGGAGGTTACCAGAGCAGTTTCAGGGAGACCAAGTAAGATGACAATTTCTTTATTGTCTAATAGTCACTCCTTTATTGTATAATAGTCACTTTTCCTGCCTTAGTTCTATTCTTGTAGCTCATAATATTATAAATGTTCAGTGGCTGAACTTATTTATAGCAAGCACAAACAATATATTTACATTACCCTTTCCTAATGAGATTTTTCTTGACCCTGTAAATCGGTAACACCCATATTTAATTAACATTATTCTTCAGAGATTGTGTAGGGGAAAGAGTGATGTATTCAAATTTGCTTTAGAAACCTGGGTTTTCAACCTTGATGCTAGATATGTATTTTGGAATCTGTATTGCTTAGGAATTAAATGAAAGTTGTGCGCACACTTTCAAAGGGCCTAAAAGAAGAAACTATGAAATATGCATTTAACCTTGGCGCAGAAACTGCTGAGTTGAAGTCAATTTTCATGTTTTATTGCCAATTCTTCAAAGAACTGTCAGTTTTCAAGTCTTCTGATGATGTTAAAGTATTTTCAGCTAGTAGCTCTAACCTTGGAGTAAAACTATTTTTTATCAAAACAGCTCATGGCCTATGGAGGGAAGCTGAGATACACTGTTGCTTTTTATGCTTTGGATGGCTTTGGAACCTCAAATTTTGAGCCACAGATTCTGATGAAAGGAGGTCACACCAGCAAGCTGGTCATCTATGTAGACATCCCTTCTCCAGAAAATGGAGTAAGAACTGACAAGGAAGTAGAAATGAAGGAGGTAAGCCAAAACATTTGCATGGAAATATTTCCTTTTGTGAGCTTCCTATAAAAACTGGGCATGGAAGTTGAGTGCATTGAAGGAGAGAAGAAATGATATAAGACCAGGTCTTGTTCTAACACAGAGCAAGATTTTTGATTTTCTGGGACCTACAGTTTAGATAGAATCACTGTGACTGCATTTCTGAAAGAACTCATAAGGAGGAACCATTTATGTAAGATCATTACCTTAAAGTGAGCTTGAACAGTCATGGGTTTAATGAGTTATTTTTCCCTAGGATTCTTGGAAGTATTTTAACTCTGTGTCTGATGAGCCTGTCTTACGTTCTGACTTCGTATCTGTGCTAAGCAATGTTGAATACATCCTTATCAAAGCAGCTTATGGCCAAGGATTACAGCAAAGCAGGTAAAGCAATCTCTGATTGCATTTACTTATCCTATTGCATTTACTGTAATTCAACCTAGAAGTAGTTGCAACTGAGCTATACAGTAGAGATTTAACTCATATTAGGGAAATGTCCAATTTCCTATTTGCAACTTTCATTCTTCCTCTGATTGGAAAGCATCTATGACTTTTAATGTCAGCAGAATCCTTCTTCAGTGCTTTCTGTGAAACAGCAATTCTCTCTGCTGCTTACTTGGTTAGAAAGCCCATAAAGAAGCACAGAACCTTACAAGCTGATGCAGTGTTCTGCAGGATGTGTGTTATAGTTGGATATTTTCTACATTATTTCTTTCCCATCTTATTTTTATAAATATTGGGGTTTTTTTGAGTACTGATTTTATACATATATATTTTTTTTTTTTTTTTAATTAGAACATATGTTCCCCTGAGCTTTAGGGTCTGTACCAATCTAGGTCTCTGCTGTAGCTTCATCACTCTGGGCAGTGGTAGCAAAATATTTCCACCTCAGAAAGGTAGCATTTTATCTGCCTTTTTAAACAGAAGTAGGTTACAAATGAGAAGGAGGAGATGGGGATATGGTCATCGCATCTGTCAATGTGACAACTAACAAGACAAGCAGAGACGCATCCAATGAAAACCCAATATCTGAACTGTCTTTACAGCTGGGAATAAGTGTGGTTCCACCTCAAGATTTGGGATTATTTTTGATTCACATGCCCTCAACTATGTTTTTGCTAGCTGTCCAAAAATATGTAAGACAAATCAGATGTATTTTTTCTGTCTAGTGTTTCTGAGGCAGAAATATTTACTCTTGTGCGGTGGGCTTCTTAAGTTATCCAGACCAATGGGAATCAACCTATGTTACTTTGAAATACTTCTGATTTGTTCATTATAGGTCCTGAAATTTCATACATAAGTCAAGACTCTTCAGATTTTATTGAGATACTTGCATGGGATAACGGGATAATGGCATGGGATAACAGGATAACAACATGGGATAATGGGATAATGGGATAACAACATGGGATAACCGGATAATGGGATAACAGCGTGGGATAACGGGATAACGGCATGGGATAACGGGATAATGGGATAACAACATGGGATAACGGGATAACGGCATGGGATAACGGGATAACAGCGTGGGATAACGGGATAATGGGATAAAAGCGTGGGATAACGGGATAACGGCATGGGATAACGGGATAATGGGATAACAACATGGAATAACGGGATAACGGCATGGGATAACCAGATAATGGGATAACAACATGGGATAACAGGATAACGGCATGGGATAACGGGATAATGGGATAACAACATGGGATAATGGCATGGGATAACATGGGATAATGGGATAAAAACGTGGGATAACGGGATAACAGCATGGGATAACGGGATAATGGGATAAAAGCGTGGGATAACGGGATAACGGCATGGGATAACGTGGGATAATGGGATAAAAGCGTGGGATAACGGGATAACGGCATGGGATAATGGGATAAAAGCGTGGGATAACGGGATAACGGCATGAGATAACGTGGGATAATGGGATAACAGCGTGGGATAACGGGATAACGGCATGGGATAACGGGATAATGGGATAAAAGCGTGGGATAACGGGATAACGGCGTGGGATAACGGGATAATGGGATAAAAGCGTGGGATAACGGGATAACGACATGAGATAACGGGATAATGGGATAAAAGCGTGGGATAACGGGATAACGGCATGGGGTAACATGGGATAATGGGATAAAAGCGTGGGATAACGGGATAACGGCATGGGATAACGGGATAATGGGATAAAAGCGTGGGATAACGGGATAACAGCGTGGGATAACGGGATAATGGGATAAAAGCATGGGATAACGGGATAACGACATGAGATAACGGGATAACAGAGTGGGATAACGTGGGATAACGACATAAAAGCGTGGGATAACGGGATAACAACACGGGATAACACGGAATAACGGGATAACAGCATGGGATAATGTGGGATAACGGGATAAAAGCGTGGGATAACAGGATAACAACATGGGATAACATGGGGTAATGGGATAACAACATGGGATAACGTGGGATAACAGGATAACACCATGGGATAATATGGTATAATGGGATAACAGTGTGGGATAACAAGGTAACAGCATAGGATAAGGTGGGATAATGGAATAACAGCGCGGGATAACGGGATAACAGCATGGGATAACATGGGATAATGGGGTAACAGCGTGGGATAACAGGATAACAGAATGGGATAGTGAGGGATAACGGTGTGGGATAATGGGATAACGGCATGGGATAATGGGATAATGACATGGGATAGTGAGGGATAACGGAATAACAGCGTGGGATAATGTACTAACAGCGTGGAATAATGGGATAACAGCGTGGGATAACGGGATAACAGCGTGGGATAACGGGATAATGACATAGGATAGTGGGGGATAACGGGATAACAGCGTGGGATAATGGAGTAACAGCACTGGCTAATGGAATAACACCGTGGGATAACGGGATAACAGCATGGGATAATGAGATAATGACATAGAACAGTGAGAAATAACGGGATAACAGCGTGGGATAACGGGATAACGAGATAACGACATAGGATAGTGAGGGATAACGGGATAACAGCGTGGGATAATGGAATAACAACATGGGATAATGAGATAATGACAGAATAGTGAGGGATAATCGGATAATAGCGTGGGATAATGGGATAACAACATGGGATAATGGGATAACAACGTAGGATAGTGAGGGATAACGGGATAACAGCGTGGGATAACGTGGGATAACAGCATGGGATAATGGGTAACGACATGGGGTAACAACATGGGATAACGGGATAATAGCATGGGATAGCGTGGGATAACGGGATAACAGCGCGGGATAACGGGATAACGACATGGGATAACGGGATAACAGAGTGGGATAACGGGATAACGTCATGGGATAACAGAATAACGGGATAACAACATAGGACAGTGAGGGATAACGGGATGACAGCGCGGGATAATGGGAAAATGCCATGGGATAACGGGATAACAGCGTGGGATAACGGGATAACAGCGTGGGATAACGGGATAACAGCGTGGGATAACAGGATAACCCCCATAGATCCCCCCACAGAACCCCCATAAACCCCCTCATAGCCCCCCATCCACCCCCATCCACCCCCATAGAACCCCCAGAGCCCACTATAGAACCCACCTATACCTCCCCCCCACAGCCCCCCCACACACCCCTATAACCCCCCATAGAACCCCCATAGCCTCCCATAGACCCT
>JBCJKH010044809.1:0-12231 GCA_039877255.1 Loriculus beryllinus
GCACCATTTACAGGTTGTTAAATTTACACCACATGAATTTTCATTTAAGAAGCCAAAGGACGTACAGTCTGTATAGCTCATGCAGTATTTAGTGTATTTCTAAAAGCAGTTCACTGCGAAATTCCAAAAGTACATATTTTTACCACATAAAATTAAAATTAATCCCTGATTATTTCAAATTTAAAATTATTAGGAAAGAACAATACATAAAAAATATTGCACCTTTTTACATTCTCATTATTGATAATGCAGCTTCATAGTATTTGAAGAGCTTTTTTACGAACCCATGAACTTCAGTTATGCGGCTTACATACAGCATATCCATAACTTTAAACGTAATACAGAAGAGCAATAAACTTTAAAATACCTATTTTCTCCTCGCTGCTATTTAGAAATTTTATTTTCAAAAAGCTGAGTGCTTTTCTAGCAGCAACAGCTGGAAATTTTTACTATCACACTGTCAAGAGTCAAGAAACAGAGATGGTGGGTCTTCAGTCTCTGCTAGTGTGGCAGCTTTCATGAGCTCGACTTTGGAAAACACATGAACACTTTCAGACAGCAAATACTATCATCTGCACTATCACAGACTTCTCTATTGCCAACTGGAAGTCGTATCTAAAATACAGTATGTTGAGCTATCTGCGCCTTTAAAAGGCAGTCAAGTGTGGCACACTACTGCGAGAGCTACCTTAGGATGGCCAGCATTCCTGTCCTGCAGAGGAGAGAAGCAGGTGCACTGGCAGAATAGAGTTTCAAAATAATTTTGACTTCAGGAAGACATTTTGTACCCAATCTGACCACACATTTATTCTTCTTTTCTAGGCGGTGTAAGTTACGTGCATAGCATGACCTCATACTTTCTCACAGCACATTGTAAATACCATAGCCCTGAAAATGCAAACCTCTCAGGAGCGGCTGGACTCGCTCCCCAGCCGCCGTGGGCAGGGGCAGACAGGCAGCGGGAGAACTGCCACTCCGCTGTCCGCCCTCCCGCCGCCGGGAAACCGCCTCCACCTCGGCCTTCAGCCGGCGCCGGGCCTCCAGGCTGGAGGCGGGTGCAGTGCCTCAGACAGGCGCAGGAAAGCACCGAGTGGAGGGTGCGACAGGAAAGCAGGAGGCACCGAATCCCTTCGTGGTGTTGGAGCTGCTCACCCAGGCATGACCGCCCGCCTTGAGGGAACCGGTTTGTGTACCAGCAGAGAGCCCTAATGCGGAGGCAACCTTACAACAGCTCCGGAGGGCTGATTACACAACTCGGGAGGAGTCATTACCTGTTGAAGAGGTGAGCCTCCTGCACCCTATCACACCTTTTCTCCCTTTGTGGCACATTACTGTGACTCCTCCCCACCCCCTCCTGCCCCAGGGCATTTTGGGAAAGCAGGCATGACAGTTTGATAAAAGTGGCTAAAAACCAAATTTCTCTAAGCCCTGTCAAGTGCTTTGGTCCTGTCTTCTGCTGCTGCTTGGACAAATCCTTTATTCTCAGTTGAGATTTCATCTCAGTAAACAGGGAAATAGAGGCCTTGGTGACGCACACTCTTCCATCCAAGTAAAACAGCAAAGGACTACCTAACCAACTCTTACCTCCCCCACCCCATTATTCCTCCAGCTGGACAGGTTTTCACTGCACGAAAGAAGAGAGCTGATTACCACTAGATACTGAATTAAATTAGTACTTCACTCTGTATACAGACTTAGACATAGGGCTACAAGGATTCTTAAGCTGGCATTTCATTGTTTATGGAGACTTAAACATGAACAAGGCTATGATTCTCAAGGTAAGGAAGGCATGCAACAAAAGAACCAGACGTCTCAAATAGATGTACTTTTATCATATGTGTATTGGTTAAAAAGTTAGTCCCTGATGTGATGGGAGTAATAGACGAGGTCACTTTTGAGCTTTAAAGTGAAGCTTTACTGAACTACTTCACGAGAACACTTGCTGCTAAAGGCCGGTTCCTACTAAGCACTATCACCACAAATGCAGACCTCAGTTCTCTCAGCATAACAACCCGCTAGAAGTGGCCTCAGTGCGGGTGAACCGTGGTGACCCCCACACCGCTGCCATGGGAGCCGAAGTCCTCCCGCTCCTCTTCCTCATCTGGCTTTGCTGGGCGGCACCCGATCTTTCTAGGTTGCTCCCCCCTCTACCGCCACTGCTGATCTGTCCCTTTCAGCCCCGCGCTTCACAGCTGCCGTTCCTGTGCGGGCCCGGCCTGGTGACTGCTGCGGGCAGCGGTGCTGCCGCATCTTGCGCTGCCCCACGTCTTTGCCTCTGCGGGTGGGTGGTGTGCTGGGGCGCAGTGCCTGGTTGCATGATTCCAGTGTGTGGTGTTGGGTTCGAGGTCATTCGGTACTAGCTACACCCCCGTTAGCACAGATTTAGCATGGAGAGGTTGCAGGCTTTGCTTTGGCTGCCATGTATATACTCCTGCAGTGAGTGAAGCAAATGGGCTATGCACTGCTACTTTTTGACTTTCCTAAAATGACTATTAATATGTTTAATGTTAATAGACGTGAAACACTGCATTCATGTGTTCATTAACACTTCCTATCCATAAAGCTGCTGTCTCTCATGTGTAAAATAAAGTGCATATGCCATTATGTACCTCTCTATGAAGACAGACTTGGGAAAGCTGGGCTTTTTCCACCTGAAGAGACAGCTCAGGAGACACCTTAGAACAGTCTTCCACAGACCTAGAACAGTCTACCTGAAGGAGGCTACAAGAAATCTGGAAAAGGACTTCTTTCAGGGGCATGTAGTGACATTACAAGGGGAAATCACTTCAAGTTGACGGAGGGGAGATCTAGATGAGATATTTAGATTATCAGTGGTGAGACACCAGAAAAGGTTGCCCAGAGAGGTTGCAGATTTTCCATCCCTGGAATTTTCAAAGACAGATTGGGAGAGGCTCTGAGCAGCCTGGTCTAGTGGAAGATGTCCCTGCCCATGGCAGGGGGGTTGAAATTAGATGATCTTGGAGGTATCTGTTGCCTCCTTTAGATAGTCCATGTGTAGAGTTTGTAATGTTTAATATCAGATGTACTTATTTCAAGACAGTTATGTTATTCAGTATGTCTGATTCAGTAGAATGACACAAAGTATGCTGCAATCAAAATTACAAATGTCAGATACGTTTGGTAGGTGAACAGTGGTTCCAACTGATGGTTTGGTCACGGCACCAAGTACTGCCTGGTACCAGCCCCGTCACATGCTGGGCACAGATAGCTCAGCCTCCTTGCTCTCTTCAAAACATTTGCAGTTGCTGGAGTTTTGTTCTCTGTGTTAAGCAGAGCTACCTACTCACCCTGTCTCCCCTACCAGTCTGGCTACTCAGGGAGCAGTCACACTTTGTGAATGAACTGAGGGAGAACCATTCACGTCACTAGCTGAGCCCCTCAGACACTGGTCACTGTTTGGCCAAAATTAAGGCCACCCTTCAGTCCCCTTGGTTCTGAAACACAGTCACCCTCTCAAGCAGCAGCTGCGGTCAGCAACAGCCACATTATTCGCCTAGGTTTCCGTCTCTCCTTGCCTTCTTCCATTTCAGAAGTTTATTTGGTCAGTAACAGTCTTTTGTGAGGGGAGTACAACAGCCTCTATTAAGAAAACAAAGTGGGGTTTTTTCTGTATTTACGGTGGATATAGTGCTTCTAAATTAGCAGAAACAATTGCTTCCTGTTAATGGAGAGAGACTTATGAGTTAAGTATGCATACGGAGTTTCTTCGGATTTCAGTTTGACATGCTTTTTAAGAAATGTCAGTGTAAATAATCTCTCACGGCAAATTTATGACGTGATGTTCTCAATAGAGTTATAGAAATAGTGAAATAAGCACTGGAACCAAAAATAATAGGGAAGAAAGACATACTCTGTGCAGATTAATTAGGGTTGAGACCTAAATCTGTTAACATGTGAAGGTAGTGGTGCATTTTTCTGAAGAGGTAAATACTGGCCTTTATTTGTCAAAAACTCCAAAGCTGAAAAGTGTCATAATTATTATTCCCTAGAGATCCTGTTAATTTTTTTAGATGACTATATTCTGTATGGAGTGCTAGCAGGTGTTGTTATCCTCCATATGCATTTATACCATCTCTTCTCTATCAAATGTTGTCTGTCTATGCATTTTCTTTCAGTTCATAAAGACTCTTCTGCCTCTGCCTGATGTTTAAATTTCTCTTGTATTACCTAACAAGGCTGGAATCCCAATTACATTTTTTGCATAAGTGTCCATTGAATTCTTAATCTGTAGTATTCAGATTTTTTGCTTTTGAAAGTCGGAGAGTCTATAGGAATATTGACTTCATTAATATATTCATGACTTCTTTATCACAAACGTTCATGTAAAAATCATCTGTCAACTGCTCTATGCTACAGTAGAATATTTGGTTTGAAATAATGTAACTCCAGTTGTGACCACATGGACAGATTGAGAAGGAAAATGTGGACTATGCCTAAAATGCAAAAGGTGAGATCACTCCCCTGTCTCCATGACCAGTAACACAGTAGCTTTCTGATAATTATTTTGCATTGTTGTCCTGAGCACTTCTGTCAGTGATGTTCCGGATCACAAGAATGATTCATCATGAGAGGAACTATCAGGTTAAAAACATAGAAAGGGAGATGTTTTTTCATGCAATTGTTACATGAACTCATTACATCAGGATGCCCACCTCAAAGCCAGTGAGTCAGTTTGATAAAGAATAATGTGGGTGGCTCTTCATGACTGAAAACTCTGTATGTACTGCTGGTGGACAACAGTGGAATTCGACTAGCAGAACACATCCCTCCAGAAGTGGTTCCCATAAAGAGTAGAGGAAGAAGAATCAACTACAATGCTGCCTATAATGTTGTAAGCACATTTGTAGGTGATCTTCCAAAGAGGATGGCAGCAGCATGAAGATCTTCTCAGTTCTTCAGGTTATGGAGTACCTTGATCTATCACTGAAGAGTCTGACAAAAGCAACTAAGAAACCAATGAGTCCTTATAGTTAGTATGATCAAGTTGGAAGATCATTTATCAGCACTACCTTTTTTTTTTTTTTTGCAAACACAGGAAGATATTATTGCGTTAGTTGCATTCAGGTCACAGCTTTAAATCTGATAATGTTTTGAGGAGAAGAGAGGAGGGGAGATAGATGGGTATCTTTTTAAATTCAGTTATAAATTCTGATCTCACATAATTCTCAGATGCAAACTGCAGAACTAGATACACGGATAGTAAATTCAGCATTGTCTTGCCTTTCATCCAAGCTGCAATTTCTCAGGTATGTGCTAGGCTTCCTTCTTGAACAATTTTGATCTGTTTTGACCAAACTTGGGTTTTGTTATGGAACCTGGAATAAATAAATGTTTATATTTTCCCGAAGCCTAAACAGGATTTTATTTAGCTATTACAGTGCTGGGTATACCTGCCCACGTACTCCTTAGACAGGCTAGGAAGTGTCCCTGTGGAGAGGAGTGAGAATGGATCAGTGTTCTGTGCATGGCATATGCTGAAGCATTATATTCCTGAAAAACTTTGAATTATTTTAAGTTTACTTGAGACTTTCAGTGTTAGATTTTTGTAGACTAAAGGTTTTGAGAATTTAAATTGAAGACTTGGGAGACTATCTTTTTGTAGATCTAGATTGTACCCGGATGGTTTCAGAAAAGTACTTCATTAGGTGATTTCCAGTGCAGCCAGTTAGCAATTTATATTATTTCTTTTTTTGCATGTTTGATATTGACTTTACAAAAAAATTAAATCCATGTTTCAGGAAAGATTTCGACTGTGTTGTGAAATGCATTAGTAAAAATGTAGCCAGTGTGTCCATTTCTGGCACTCCTGATAATTGGATCTGGAATAGTGTGTCCAGTTTTGAGCTTCCCACTAGAAGAAAGATATTAACATGCTGGAACAAGGCCACCAGCACAGTTAAAGTCTAGAGTACATAATGTGTGAAAAGAAGTTGAGGAAATGTCATCTAGAGAAGGGAAAGCTCAAAGGAGAACTTGGTCCATACACTACCTTGATCAAAGGATATGGAAAAGACAGAGGCAGACCTGTCTTTTGTCAGATATGCATGATGATAGGATGAGACAAAACAGACAGAAGTTGCAACAGACAAACTTACAACTGGATATAAGAATGATGTTTTATAATTCCATAAAACATGCAAGTAGAACTGTATGGAGCAAGCAGATTTTAGTTTCCGTAGGCATAGTCTTATAGATATATTTTAACTGAAATACACAAAACCACATCTAGTTCATTTTCTATCATATAAAACATGCTTGGTGTTAGTTTAAAGAAAGGATGTATTATTTTCATTAGTGTTCTTGTGAAGACTGTTTCACGAAGGAGGCTTTTTTATGTTCTATTCAATGCTGTTCATTGCCTTCAATTCAATCGAGTAGCTCATCAAACAAGATAGATGAGTGGGTTTTTTTAATTTATTCTTAACCTGCAGGTGTGTGGAAATCTAACCTACTCATGTTATTGTTCCTGAGAATTGTAGAATGGATGTGTCATTAAAATAAGGAAACCAGTGCAGGAAGAGTTAAAGGGAAGAAAAACTTTTTCTCGTCACTGGAAATGAAAAACTGTCATTATATAAACTACATAATGAGAACTTCTTGACAATTTTCTTACTATTGAAGACAATAGACACAATGATTCTGTTTGCATAGGCAGCATTTTAGAGACAGAATTTGTAGACAGTATGTAGACAGCTTTAAAAAGGCTTGGAGTCTATCACAGTATCCTCTGAGCTTGCCAGAAATGCTAAGTGCATATGTTCATCACGGCAGTACAGGAAAACCTGGTCCTCTGATGCATAACGTGTTGTGTAATGATCATGTCTTTGTTGTTAAACATGTGAAGCTGGATAGTTGTAGCTGGATAGTTTAAAGGTGTGAGCTGAAACTTGAAATGTTGTGTTAGGTAAATGTTAGGATCTTTGCTGGTTCTGATGGTGATCTGTAGAGTTTCTTTTGTCCCCCAAGTTTGCCTATACCACTTTGTCTAATAAATGTCATTCTCTATAATTTTTTTTTTTTTATTAAAAAATGGATTAAAAATATGCAACATTCTCAGAGATGTGAGTTCCTTGATGGCCAGCTGAGAACAGTATTTTCTATTCAGCATGACAACAAATTTGTCAAGATGGGAGAGCAATCCTACAGGAAAATAATCAGGTAATTGTATTGTTGGGGTTCAGAGGAAATTAATTTGATCCCGTGGATCTGCTGTTCTGTATTTTTGTAGAAGGGCTGTACATATTAATGCTCAGAGCACAAATTCTAAAAACTGGCACCCAAATAAGTCAAGAAATTTCCCAACACAGATGTCTAAATAACCAACAGTAATTTTTATTTATGCCGTGTTTCTTTTTGACTAAGTCTCTACTTACCTTCTACTTGTTCTGAACACCTTTCTGAGACTTGTATTTCTAGATACCTAAAAGAAGAGTAAAGGTCCTTTGTAACATAGTTGATTTTTACTGCAATCTAATAATGAACAATAGAGAGCCTTGACATACTGCAGTCTATGTTATTCATATAGTTGCACAGTTTTTATTAGGATTTCTCTCTCAGTCCCTTTTGAAGCAAAACTATAGTGGTTTGAAATGCATTTTCCCTCAAGTTGGACAGAAGGATACAGTGGTCGTTTGAGACTGCTACTGTCATTCAGCAAGCATTCATTTCTATGCTAGTGAACAACTTTACTGTCTTGAGCATTTCTGTACAATATCATAAGTGCTGATTTTCTGATGGTTCATATTGCGCTACTCATCCAACATTCAAAAGAGACCCTTAGTATTGAATCATATTAATTTCTGCTCCCTCACTATTTTTTTATGTTAAGTTGATATAAAGTTGATATCCTCCCTGTATGCTAATACACCTCATTCTCCTTGAAATCTTTTGACTTGTTTAATGCCTTTCCCCACTGTTTGAAGGTAATTCATTACTTTCTGACTTTAAAAATCTAAGAACTGAAATAAGCTTATAGACTTTAAATTCTGATTCATTTCTCTCTTTATCCTTTTTATTTTTAATGGCCTTTTCAGCAATATGATAATCTCTCCAGAAGGATATTTTTTCCTTATAATCTTTTTTATACTCACATTCTTTCTGTACTAGTACTGTCATTCAGGTAAAAGATTTTTGTGTGTTATTAAAAAGTAGAATGAACATATTAATCTCAAAATCCTTACTAAGTTTATCTTCACTAAAACACATACATTTCACCTGTTCAGGAAGTTTTTGGATTCCCTAGATCTTTATATTTACCAGCTGCATAATTTATTGTCTGTAGAACTTCATTACGTCCTTCCTCTGCCTGTTTTCATTAGCAGAGAAAGTATGAGCAGTGATAATTCAGAACAGATCAACCGTTTAGTGGCATTACATCACACCTTACTTCGGAGGGTGGGATTAGGAATCATAATCCCTAATTTACTATGCAACTGTCTTTACACTTCTGCCTACTATTCCTCCCACATTTGGAACAGAAATAAGATATATAAAATGCACTGCGTAACAGGTACACCACTGGTCTGCTTGAAACATTTTTTCCCTAGCACAGGGGTAAAAGGAAAGGTCCTATGACTTTTCAGAAATAGGAGGTTGTAATTTTTAGAACTGTTTTCTGTAACTGAGCTAGTCGTGGAGTTCAAATAAAATAGGTGTCTACTAACAGTTACTGGTGTTCAGTTTGTTTCTCACAGGTCTCACTAAAATTATAAAAGGTCTCAATTTTATTTAATCATTGAAAACTAAAGGTAATAGTTTTATTTTTAAAATCAAAGCATGCTCCACATTTCTTGGAAGCAAAGAAAAAAAGAAGCATAACTTTGGGACTGTTTCTAAAAGTTACTTCCCAAAATGAACTTTGTATCTCATCTGTTTACATATTTCTTTTCTAAGTACTGTAATCTTCTTAGTTACTACATGAAAACATTCTTTTCTGTATCAGACAGCTTTTAAAACATTACTTCAATTACTATTGTCATATTACATTAACCTTGTATTTAATCTCTAACCATTATTTTTGACAAATGCTCTAATAAAAAAAAAAAAACCATCTTTTTCACAAATAAGCAAGATAGTTACAATTCCTTGGATAATAATTCTATACAATCTGGTAATTTGCAAGTATTAGCCCCATTGCCACTAGTATTTTACTCAGATCAACACCACCCTGACACACATAGAGTGATATATTTTAATAGATAAACTGACTTTTAATTCCTTACCTAAATTCAGCTCCCAGTGTTCACGAGAGGTTTATTTCAGAAAGCGAAATAATATCAGGGGACTGACTATATATGCATACTTTGCGTCATAGAGATAAGATGAACTGACATGTTGTGAATCATTAAGATTTTGTTCTTCTGTTCAGTTTTGCACATTTCTCTTTATTTACTATAAAGATCACCTGTAAATCTTGCCTTGAAAATAGTTGTTTTACTTGGCAAGAGTCACCATAGAAAGTGGCTCCCAAAGACATGATCAAAGCTCTATGGATAGGAAACTCATGAACTCATTAGTCTATTACACAAATGGGAAAGATAATAAGTTTTAGTCTCTCAGTTTTGCTGAGAGGGAGCAGAATAAACTCTCACTTTTTATTGCTAGCCAATGGCACCAAGTAGTTTCATGTGGACTCCACATTAGAAGTATAATTCAGCACATTAATTATATCTCAACATATAAAATTAGCTTACAGCCAAAGTGCCTAATATACCCAGAGTTCATATTATATGTCCTTTTTTATACTGTTACTGCTCTTTTCTGTAGCATGAATTAATGTGCCATGAGTCAACAGTCATCGTGATATTCAAGGGAAAAAAATGTGTTTATAGCCATTCTTTCCTTCTCTCCAAGCCATTTATTACACATCTAACCCTGAAAATATTTTTAATTAGTTGATAAGAATGGCAAATAATAAACTTCATGAGCATTTTATTACAGTGTGTGTGTGTGTATTAATTGTTGTCAATTCATCAACCCTAAAGCACATTAGTTCTGGAAAGATTTATTTTATCTGTTCTATATTTATGAGTACAATCTCATCTTCAAAATATTAGTAAAAAACCCTTTTGAATATAAATTTTAGCTCTGGTATTTTCATGTCTCAAGCTGCCTTTAAATGCTATCTTAGGAAATATTTTGTTCATTCGTAATTGAATTAAAATGATATCCGTATGATTTTCCTTGCTTTTGGCCTTTTTAATTGCCATACCGATAATTCCTTGGACTCTTATCTATATTTCACCTGAGATTCTATTAGTTAATATTTTCTTCCATATCTGGTTCATTTGCCAGTGGTATAGACATTAACTTGTGCCTAGTTTGTGATTAAAATCTAGACATCTGCACCAGCCTGAAAACTAGGTCTCAGCGACATTTACAGAAGGAATTAGAAATATGTGTAAGAGCACAGCAGGACTTAAACACTGCCTAGAATAGATTAATAAACATGTTAATTCAAGTAAAAAAGGTTATTATGGTAAGGGACAATGTTGAAGGAAACATTTTCTTTTACCTTGAGTCTTTCAGCGTACAAGGGAGTATTTTATATAGCAGAAACCTTTTGTAAAGTATAAAACACTTCGTCTTGTGTTACACCCCAAGCCACAGATGTTATTATATCCCTCTTGACACCACAGCAGAGGACAAGTTCAACAGGGATAATAAAGTTCTCCAACTCTTGTTCATGTCCTGCCAAGAGAAAGAAGTGACCGTTTTCAGTCTTCATACACACAGTATGTTGCAGGGGACTTTTCTAGACAAGAAGTCAGTCTACTGATTTTTTAGAGTTTCTAATTCTTCTAGGGCATATGTTCTTGTGCAGCACATGCACCAAAGTCAATTATTCTCCATAATGATGAGTTCTAGAAATTCTCCTCAGATAATAAAGAAAAGCCACTCAATCATATGCAGCTAGAAGTGGTAGATATTATGCAATTCATTAATAATAATGCTTCAAAGTACAGCAAAAAAAGGTAAAAGAAAGCTCTATTAAATTAAGCAGTCTAAGCCAATCTTTGCTGAATGCATTGGCCCTTCAGTTTCAGCCAGTTCTCTCTCTGGTGAACCCAATAACTGCTGTGAAAAAACTCCTCTTTGTTTTGTTTTCCTGGGAAGCAACATTTCTCAGCCTATTGGCTGTCATAGGCTTCTGACAGGACATCTGCTGCCAAACAGGAATGCAGTGCTTTTCAACAGGAGATTAGGAAGTATGTGAACTTGCAAACTGGCATGTAAAAAACATCATTCTACAAAAAAAACCTTTCTACAAAGCTACAAGAAGAGCACTAGTCTTGGGAGTAAAATAAGACTGGAGTAGCAGGGGCATGGAGATCAACACACTGAGGCTGACTGAACAAAACCTGAAGAAAAATTTTTTGAAGAGAAAAGGGGTTGTCTGCTTTTCAGAATCAAGGGTGATATTCCAACATACAGAAAAGTGAAGAGGGGGATAAAAAGTCCTTGAAAATGGTGATTTAAAAACATGGGACTGAAAGGATAAGGGTTGTGATCTACAGCCCTAACAAGGTGAAACATCGAAAACATCATTCACCCCAAATACTTTCAAAAGTAATCCATATAGACAGCATAGGAGCCATGCTATCTTTCAGTTTGTTTGTTTTCTGGATGGGGATTGGTATCTTATAGAAACTGCTTATCCCTACCTACAAGTGTAGATGCAACCAGAAATATTTGCTCTGGACGTAGAGGCAAGCCTTACAGAACAACAATGAAAAGGATTCTATAGGTACATAGCAAATAAAATACAGACCAGGGACAACATAGGTCCCCTCCAGAAGCTATCGGGTGAACTGGCTACACAGGATTTGGAGAAGGCTGAGGTTCTGAATGACTTCCTTGCCTCAGTCTTAACTGGCACCACCCATCTTGGAAGGCAGACACAGGGACTGTGAGAATGAAGACCTAGGCCCATTATAGGAAAGGATCTGGTTTGAGACCATCTTAAGAACATGAGCGTACACAAGTCCATGGGACCTGATGAAATGTGTCCATGGGTCCTGAAGGAGGTGGCTAATGAAATTGCTAAGCCACTGGCCATCATATTTCAAAAATCATGGCACTCAGGTGAGGGTCCCGACGACTGGAAAAAGGGAAATATAACCCCCATTTTCAAGAAGGGGAAAACAGAAGACCCAGGGAATTACAAACCAGTCAGTCTCACCTCTGTGCCTGGCAAAATCTTGGAGCAGA
>JBCJKH010044813.1:0-25111 GCA_039877255.1 Loriculus beryllinus
TTGGGGGGGGGAGGGGTTTGGGGGGTTTTTTTTTTTTTTTTTTTTTTTTTTTTTTTTTTGACTGATAAGCTTTCTTGAGTCACCTTTTTTACCTTAAATTTCAGCCTTTTCATTGTGAGCATCTGTTAGCTAAAATGAAGCCTATAATAAACATTTATGTCCCTCTTTATGCTGACTGTTGTTTACACCTATGTGGCAAAGCTGTAGGAATATAGCGAATATTTATGTAGCAAGAAATTGCACCTCCAGCCTATTAAACACTGAGTGGAGCAGCTGGGATTCTTTAAATGCATTCAGGACACTAACTGCATCCATTATTTATCTACACTACTAGCTGCATTTGCAAAGATTGTTCACTCTTTCTTCTCTAATACCTGAAGACAGCTGAATTGGAGCATATTCTTTTTAACCCCCTCAATATCCCCATCCCTTTTTAATTATATTCTGCTTTGCATTCTCATTATAATGAAGTAGCAATTTAGAAAGTCAAAACTGCTACATATTTTTTAAGGGAAAGAGGCTATTTTAGAGCCTACTGGCTACACTTAATAATTTATCTACATTACAAAAATACAAGTCAGAGACACTTTTGTTAAGTAATCTTTTTTTGGTACTTTAGCAATTCTAACCATTGTATGAGGTAGGTTTTGTCTGAATAAAATTTGAGACAGAAATTAGAAGTATTGCGTCAGAGAAGGGAAGAGAAAGGAAAAAAATCTAAGATCTGTTGGTGACATAGATTTACTTCAGAAACTACTTATGAATCCATTGCCTGGCAGGTGTATTGAAGTGATTGAAATTAAAAAGGTTATCTTTATTCCCTTCAGAAATTCCTGTCTGTGCAAAGGTATTTAAACTAGAATTTTTATTTTTCCCCCTGCATGTAAATTTGATTCTGTCAGGACTACTCCCAGTGCTGAGTGAAAGTACTCAGCACTGGAAAGGTAAGAAGAAGGAAAAGAGTAAATTATTTCAAGTCCGCAAGCATAGCTGTGAGATGAAGAGTAGGCTTCAAAGTCAGGTACAGCACCTTGATTCTGGCGCTTTCCAGCTACACTGCTGGTAACAGAAAATCTAAAAATATGGCATATGATTCCTAGGGATAAATAAGATCAGGAAACCTGATTACAAACCCATATGGTCCTTAGTGATGTGAACTTAGATGCTAGTATAATTTTTAGGTTAAAAAAGCATTCATTCCCCAGTTTCATTTACTTCTTGAGATACAAATCAGGGAGTTTCAAGCCTTTAACTAACATGTTTAAGCACATTTCCAAAGGAGCTCCAGCCTGTTATCCATTTGTAAATATACTTGATGCTCTCCAGAGCAATCATTTGGTGAAAAATTTATTAATTCCGTTATAAAAAACATCTTGTTGAACATAGTGGTATAGAAGTAATATGTTTGCTACTGTGTACTTGTGTAGCTCATAAAATGTTTTTTTCAGTACTAATAAAGACTATAGGCCTTGTACTCAACTGGCAGTGTAAGGTTTCAGGATTAGGTTTTAGGATTTGCTGGAGCTTGCTTTAGCTTGATATGGCTAGCTTGTTTTTAGCTTTTTCATATATCCATACCCACAGCGTAATAAATAATAGCCCTTGAAGGTAACTCAGGATACTGACAACTGACTGTTGCACTGCACCAACCCTATGCTCTGGAAACACAGCTATTGTCAGCCTAAGAACCAAGAGAGATTTTAGAAAATAGATAGGTATTGGTACGTTCTCTTTCATAACTATTTTTAAAATAGTATTATTAAAGAGATATTTCAGTATTAACTTGAACTACTAGTATTATTGCAAGTATAGTAGTAATAGTTGCTTATTGTGTTCTGATTAGATCATTAGGATTTTAATTAGAATAAGAAATTATTGGCAGTATATATAATAGGCACTATACATAATTGGCACTATATATATAAGGTGCACTATATTTTTGCTTATAACAATATTTTGGGTGTTGCATTGGATGCATTTATACTAAACAGATTGCAATCTTAAAATAATTATTTACATGCAGTTGAATATATGTGCACCAATACAACCCTGAAGTACATGATAGTCTTCTGAGAAATTATGTGCCCTAAGATGCATGCAGACTGAACCGTTCTGATTAGGAATTTTTTGACATAGTAATGTTCTGCGTTAGAACTCTGCAATTCATCTAACACAAGCAAATTAATAGAGGTGAGTTTCAGAATGTTTTTACTAGAACAAAGTAGAGAGAGGTCACAATTATTCAGTGAGTTAATTAAGATTCAGCATCTTTTTCACCACATCAAGATGTAATTTCTTATATTATAAAGCATACTATCTTATTCTCTACCTGCTTGCCTTAGATTTCAGAGCAACCATGAGAATCACAGCATTACCATTTCCACACTCTTTTCTACGTTCATGGGATTTAAAAAGTGTTAGGGAGAAAACTAAGAATGTTATATGTTCATAAGCTTGTGCACAGAGATATGCAATCATATGAGTGTTGTTGAAGCATGACTGTTTCAATCAGAGCCTAGCCTGAGGTTTGCTGAAGCATCTGAATTCAGTTTTGACAGCAATCTTAGTCAGAGTTTCCCTGAAACCACATAGACAAGCTCAAATTGTCCACGTATCTTACAAATATCTATCCATTTACCCTTAATGTCCTTAACAAGTACAGAAATTATCTCCCAAGTTTTAAACACAGAAAAGTAGATACCAGAAAGAAATGGTTTTGACCATGATAGTACAGTTCCTGCAGCAGAGGTCTGACTTAAGAGGTACTCTATGAGACTTTCTTTCTATGAGTATTCAGAAAGAAAATTAGGATAGAAGCCATATTATTATTTTCATTCTTTCTTCATGTTTTGATATTGCCCAGAACTCAATTAAAATCAGACCCCATTATACTGAGTACAATCAAACTCATGTATCAGAGGAAATTTTGTTCCACATGAATGAGAAAGTCTTTAATTGTGCTTTTCAGTACTGCATATACAGTCTTGCAATCATTCCTACTGAGATTATATCTATTCATAAGTGGTCAGGCCAGTATATTTAAAATGGAAGGGTTTTTATGGAAGAATAGATGTCATTCTCCTGCTTATAAGAAAGCAGCATAGAAAATCAGGTTGGGCAACACCAGTTCTGAGAACTGTCATTCTAACAGGATTACCTTGATTATCTGTAATCAAAAAAACCCAGCTTCAATTATCTGTAATCAGAGCTGTTCAAAATGTTTGTAATAAAGTTGTAAGCTCCACTGGACTTGAAACATTTTAGTACTTTAGAAATATCAGGTTTGCCCTCTGTGTTGGTGACTTTCAGAACATGATGATGCTAATGATGCAGTTCCCTAACCAGCATTATGCAGAATATGCATTACCTCATTTACAATTTATTTTTATTCACTGTCTGGTAAATGTTCCTCCTTCCTAATAACTCTGCTCAATCTCCCTACTGAAACTCTTCCCTTTCTTCCTCATGTCCCCTCCAACACCTTTATGACATTCTTTCTAAATCTTCCTCTATCTTCTAAATTCTGTATCTGTATCTCACATGAATAGCAGAATAAACTGAAATGAACCTTCTACTTCACCTGATCCAATTCCCATTTTCTTCTTGGTCTGGCTGTCCCTGTATTTGTGGTTACTGAAGATGTGACAAAATCCAGACTGAAGATCTTGGTAAATATATAATAAATAAATAAATAAATAAATAAATACAAATATATAATAAATATAAAATCCAGACTGAAAATCTTGGTAAATATATTTGAAACCAAGGGTCACCACACTCTGCAATTTTTTTCAAGAAATCAGACAAACTTTTTGAATCAGACAAACTTTCTGAATGCTAGAACATACAAATGTGCAATAGCTAAAAAGGAACTGCTATAATGAGGTAAGCCTTTCACACAATGCTCATATGTTTGTATGTGTTTGGAGGACTTCTATCCCTTAGGGTGGTTTTGAGTGAAAGAGGGGGATTGCAAAGGGTTAAAATGAAGTGTGATGGAGTACACAGTTCGTGTTGTATGACCAAAGAGACACTGAATACCTTTCACCTCTTCTATCACTAGTATATCTGCACCCATATCCACCTTGTGTTATATTCTAGTTGGTTATTACTGGAGATGAAACACAATACTCATGTTATCCCAATGAAAAGCAAAAATTAGGAGTATTCTGGAACATTTTTCTTTTTATGGTTGTGGATGCAATGAATCTGAGAGAACTTTCTTTGAAAAGAGAAAAGAAGGAATAAGAAAACTAAATTAAAAATATCTTTCATTTTCTTAAAGAAAGAAAACTATATTCATCAAATCGTAGATCCATTGTATATAACTAATTATATTTCTTTTCAGCTTTCAGCATAGACTCATATGACATAGGAACAAATTAATTACAAACATACTGATCAGGGAGCTCTTTGTGTAGTTATCCTACAAATCATGAGTTCGAAACCCATACCCTTTTTGCACTGGAAGGATCATATACTCCAACCACGTTCTCAGAAACTGAAATATTTCCAATGCAGTTAATTCTTATTTTCATTCTTCTGATCCTCAGTTTGCACTATCTAAAATTAGTTATGGGCAGCATGATTTCTATATCAGCCATTAACAATGCTCATTATTTAATCCATCTCTCAATTTGTATTTAATAGAGACTTAAAACAATGGTTACAACTGTCACCAGGGTGCCCATTCATTATCTACTTCACATGCAGAGAGAATCTTGTTTAATCACCACAACTTTTCTCTACCGATTCAAATTGTATAAGGGCTGAGCAAGTGAGCAAGATGAAAAATTGAATCCAGGTAATGTTACTGATTAGGAAGATCTGACCCCCAAACTAAGTCTCATTAATTATCCTGGCTAAGAATTTAGAAAGCAGAAATTTGAATTTTTTAATTAAATTGCTTTATTGCACGAACCATCAGTATCATTTATGATGTCTATATCATTACAGACTCATTAGCGGCATGCAGTCTTTAATGTGATAGGTACTGTGTCATCAGCTTATACATGATGATGCAATTTGGGAGTAAATAAAATCCTGGAAGTGTCTAAGTTTTAGGATTGTTAATACTGCCCGCAATACTAATCCAAAGAAAGAATAAAACTGATTGAGGACTCTGCTTTAGGATTTAGGTCTCCTGCAAACCGATTTTCAGAATAGCCCACAAATCCTACTGATTTAATCTATAAAATGAAGGCACCTAGATTATAAAAAACTACATTCCAGTGGATTTTTTACACCAGACAAATGTGCCAGATTGCTAGAAAATGTTTCTTGTATCTTTTAAAATAAAAGATATTTTAGTTTTTTACTTGACACAAAAAGATTGAATATGTGACTCAAGTGCAGACTCACAACAGAAAATTGAAAAAAAAAAAAAAAGGCCAAAACACATAATATGTCTTAATTCTGCAACATAAAATATAGGGTGTAAAGAATACTGACAAACGACTTGGGAGGTAACAGCACAGCCAAAAACCTGAATTCCATATAAAGTTTTATTTTCTACCATCTCAAAGTATCCAGAGTAAACTGCTTATCTGAAGTTATTCAGCTTATGACATTTAGGATATAACTGACTTTTAACGAACCTTACATCCTGTTGCTGAAATGTCAAATGGCCCCAAACATGTTTTTGGCTCTGAACACTGACTTTTATTTATTTATTACTGGTGTATGCTGACTTCAGCACTTCCACTGCCATTAGCATGATGTTATGTGGGATGATTGTGTGTTCATTCCTATAAGAAAGATATGCAATTGTCTACACAATGCATGGTTGTATGGAAAATTTTATATCAAATAAGAACAGAGATGTGTGGCAGATCATTTAACTTTCAGAAGCAAATATAAAATATTAGAAAGACTGAATCATAGAATAGTTAGGGTTGGAGAAGACCTTAAGATCATCTAGTTACAACCTCCCTGCCATGGGCAGGGACACCTCACACTAAATCATGTCACCCAAGGATCTGTCCAACATGGCCTTCAACACCGCCATGGATGGAGCATTCACAGCTTCCCTGGGCAACCCATTCCAGTGCCTCACCACCCTAACAGTAAAGAATTTCTTCCTCATATCCAATCTAAAATTCAATAAAAATCTAAAATTTAATAAAATCAAAACAAAAGTGGGTAAAAGTCTTTTTACAACAATCATGTAGGCTTCCAATTCTGAAAGCATTACAACAACCAACACACAACAGCTCTTAAAAGACAAGGTGGGGAAAAAACATACCTCGACACATTCTAAACAGTGTCAGTACATGGCCATCATCAAGTATTGCCCTTAGAATGTCATTAACCAAAGTGTCAAACATAAAATCCAATTCCAAGTGACAATAAGTGAACATTTTAAGAAACATGAAAAGGAGCTTTAATACACTAAATTTTGCTAATGCCAACTTGCTTCAAATAACTAAGCTTTGAAACACAGAGCAGATATAAACAGGTTCAGTATCATTTTCCTAGGTTTTGCTGAGGTCTTTCCAGGTCTTCTACATCTTTCAGACCTAAATATGTCAAAATAAGTCTATACAATGATAATAAAACCCATCAGAATTCAGCTACCCTTTCTGCAACACTCAGTATTCACACCACTCTTCACATTAATTCTTCACACACTTTATCCTTTTGCACACTTGCCTCTGTCTCTGAGGTCTGTTCCTACCTGTTGTTTCCTCCAATTCTCATGCTTTGTGGTACAAAAAATGAACCCACACAAAATACCCTCAAATCCCTATGACTCTGGCAGAAAAAGCAAGTTTTGTGAGTGACAAGCGCATTCTCAGGATAGCTATCAGCAAGGAATGTCGCTGCTGTCTTGCAAGAAATCCAACCACCACTTTAGTATCAAAAACTCCCCATCCATTATATTTGGAAAGGATAAATCATGCTGTAAAGACTTTCTGTAATAGTGGCTGACAATAAAAGTTGTAACTTTAATGCAACCAAAACCTATGCTAGCACACTCCTTTCTTTGCCAACAAATCTTACCTTCTTCTGCCAGCTAGCACAATCCTGTATTGCTAAATATGCACACTATAGAGAAGACTGAACAAAGAATCACCTAGTTGAGCACGACTGAATTAAAACAAAAACATATACATGATTATAGAAAATTGAGATGAAAAATAATACTGCTATGCTAAGTATTTCTATGTATGTAAAAGCTACTCTTGATCAATTAGCATCTGAATTATCCTCAAGGTTAAGGGCTAAACTGAAGCTTAGTGGAAGAATTATAACTGGTCACACCATACTTAAGGAATACTTCAAAAATCAGATTATTAGAAAACATTTACATGATCTAACAAATGTGCAGGTTTATTGCACAAATTAGTATGCAACACCCACACTATTTCATTTAGCATTTAAGAATGCTATTCAAAATGTTGTTAGCTGAAATTAAGTACATTTATTTGCATATTGAGAGAGTTAGGTAGTGCTAGGAAATCCATATGTAGGGATAATATTTTCTATTTTCCATTATTTGATTATTATTTTTAGGTACATTTGGTTATGCTATAATCTCTATCTACATTTTTAAAAAGCAGAATATATACATAACAAGTGTTTCACATAATACAAAGCCAGTCTGGCCACATATTTTTGTTACTATCAACTGCAACTTCAAGCTGAATTTTACTCCATGTTTCTTGGTATTTGCTGCTAAGCAGTTAGTTATTATTAGATTCCAGTGAACTGTTAACAAGAAAGAAACATTCAACCAAACCTAAAAAAAAAAACAAAAAACAAACAAACAAACAAACAAAAAACTCCAAAAAAACCCAAACAAAACCAAGCCATATAATGGTTAAATGGGCTTGGACAGCAAATGTATCATCACATACAGTATTATCGAATCATAGTTAATTTACTTACTCACTCATGAAGTAACCAACAATAGCTCTTACGGCTACAAAACAGATTCAACTGTGATAAAAATGTCACTGTTTTTCAAAATGAAATGAAAAAAAAGAAAAAGAGTAAATCAGAAGCTTCTGATTTCAGTTACAACAGAGATTTCCAGAAAAGGGGATGTTAAAGCTCTGAAGTTACAAACACATATTAAATGAGTCAGAGAATTAACTCTGTACCACAGCTCAAAAAGTGGATACTCTATTAGTTCAGAATATTTTAAAAAAAGAAATACAAAAATGTTGCTTACAATAAAAAATTAAAAATATAGAGACTATGGAGTTGAAGATATTGAATGTGTGATTACCTGCATTACAAAAACGAAAATGTGTGCTTCAGAAAGGATTTGAAATACTAAAAATCTGATGCTGTAAAAGTATAGAAGAGTAGCTTGAAACAAAAGAAAAGCTCTAGTATTATAACCTATCCGGTGGGTAGAAGTACAACAGCTGACCTCCAGGGCAGATCTCATTTGTATCAAATTTTTCTTAAAATCCGATTAACTAATTATCAAGCATTTAATGTATTTTATAGAAATTTGAATAATTAAAGTGCATAAGCTTCATATAGAAAGTTCTGGACAGCAGTAAACAACTTAAGACTAAGGTAAATAAGAACATACATGAAAGTTAAATAGGAAAAAAGTTATCTCCTAGTTGTAAAACAGCAAAAATTCATGCACGTAAAACAACATCATTTTTTTTTTTTTTTTAAAAAAAGACAGACAAAAGAAGGTCAAAAATTAGCAGAAAAATACCACTATCAGTTGAAGGAATTACACTTTTTATTGGAAAGATTTAATCCATGCGTAGTTTTGTAAGACTTTAAAATCTTAACTGTGTACTGAAAAATGTAACTTTAAAAAATGGTATCAATTTGATTTGTTGACTTAAGATGAATTCAGCTATGTGTTAACTAAATTACTTTTTTTTTTTTTTTTTGCAATTCGGTATCTTTCAACATAAATTAATCAAGGCAGAAAGCCTGGATACAATTTGAATTAAAAGCACCAAGACCTTACAAGTAGATACTAAAAAAGGCATGTCCCTTAGAAGGGAAGGAACAGGAGATGGTTCTGTGGCTATGAACATCTGAAGCTCAAAGTTTCAGACAATTGGAATATAAAGGTATGAGAATGAAGCAAGTTACCAAGAATTAAGAAAGGATGTGGCCTATCATTGTATGAGATGTTATGTGACATCTGTGGACAAACACATTTTTAACCTTCCATCAGATGTTTTTTTTACATTGAGGTATAAGCTAAGAAATCTTGCATTCACTTTGTAGCAGGCGCGTATATAAGCAGTGATGACAGTGTAGACATTACACTATAAATGAACATATGTGGTATAACCAAAAGTCTAAGTACTTTATCAGTTGACAGAAACTAATAGCCAAGAAAAACCATAAGGAAATCATTTGTGGATTACATTAAGAATGTTGGTAATTAAAGCAAACAAGAGTTATAAATCAACTGGTCAAAAGTACTTCTCTATTCTTTATTGTAATCTCATGAATGGCTTTGCATTGTTTTGCATAATGTAACTTGAGAAGTGATGAAGGAAAAGTCTTTCATGGTCTTAAACACTGAATATCTTTAAGGGAAGGACATCTTCATCAACACCTGTCACTTTGTTCAGATTAGCATAGCTTTCTTCATCCCTCGATCATGCTATTAAACACAAGTTACACCAAATTACAAAGTATGCAGCTATCCATACTCAAATTTCAGATTTGAGCAGACTAATCCTCAAGAACTAAATACAAAGGTAAAAAAAAAACAAACCAAAACACTGTTGCTCACCATAAAAGAACTTTTTAATAAGCTTAACTGGCACCATCACATTTCCTCATTAGAATGAGACTTTTTATTTTTTAGTATTACAACATGAACAGAATAAGATAGCATCTAACATAGTTTATTCATCTCTTGCCAAATGTTTCCAGTACAGAAGCTGAAAAATGCAATGATTTTAATTAATCTCATGTTTGCAAGTGATTAACATTTACTCTTCTCATTGAAGCCAATAGGAGTTACTAAGCTGGGCAGCTTTGAAGACAAGGATGATTCCCATACTTACAGATAGATTTTGCTAAGTAACTCTAAGCTACCTGTATTTGAAACTGTTGGTCTCCAGAAATCTACCTCTCTCTAGTGACAGCACATCCAACATTCCAAAACTAAAACCTTTCTAAACTGATACCCACAATGAATAGAGTTATTATTAGGTTTATGTAGTGCTGGGGGAGCACACGGTACTAAGCAATAACAAAATGTGCCAATCCCCTACTACAATTTCTACCGAGAGCTGAAAGGGTGCAAGCTGTAAAGCACAGGAAATGCAAAACACAATACAACACAAACAGAATGACAAGTGGTTGTTATTACTGAAATGCGTTACAAAATTAAGTGGATTTTGAGGAGTTTTTGAAGGAGGATAGTGAAGGATCTTTACGTACGTTAATTGGGAGGCTGTTCCATGTGTAGGAGGCAGCGTGGAAAAAGACACAAAGTTGGGAGTGAGCAAAAGAGACAAAAGGGGAATTAAGAGCGATGCTTGGGAAGTGCTGACAGTAAAGGAAATGAAGACCAAGTTTAAGCCAGAACCAAGAATGCCTTGAACATGGCTAACTTTATGCAAGGGAGGAAAAAGAATTCCTGGCAAGGGCTTAAGAAGCAAGGAAACATGGGCAATTACACAGGAAAGGAGAAATGATTTGTGTAGCATGTCCCAAAGAAAAAAAATAATAAAAGAGCATTAAGAAGTGGGAGACCAGTTCACATCAAATAACTAGCGTAACAAACATTTCAGTCTCAAACAATAGAAAAGAATTAACTTCCCTGTGATTATGACTAAAACCCAGCCAGATGTGAGGAGTGGTAAGAACATCAGACTGCAGTGAGCCTTTATCTAAAGCCGTTAATCATGTGAAAAATCACACGCTGTAAAAAACACACACTCGAAATAAATTCAAATGGAAAAGGTTAGAAAAAAGGTGTTTTAAACATGCCATTCAATGTAGCAGTTCAATGTGTTTGCTGTGATTGTTCTATAAAATGCATAAACTCATTTGATGCACAAATTAAGTTCTGTTCATACGAGGTTTTACCTGCTGCATTCCTATTCATCATCACTTTCACCAGTTATGAGAATTACACAAACTCTCAGCATACCCTAAACTTTGATGAAGAAAACTTCTAAAATACAAAGCTACTACATTTGAAAAATCAAATGATCTTTTCAAAGCATATGAAAGGGAATGAAATACCATGACTTTACTTGTTCTGAGCCAGAAGTACCTTTTCACATGGTCTAAATTTATTTTCCCTTCAGATTACAACTTTATGTCATTTACAGGCACATATTCATCAGGTTTTGAGAGCTAAGTACAAAAAAACCTGACCAATTTGTTACTAACATTAGTAAAAGCAACTTCTATATTACTGAACCTTTAAAAAAATAATATTGGAATTAATATTGCCACTTCCTCTCCTTGCCAGTATTTTCAAAGAAATTACAAGCATACTGATTGTTCTTAGTAAGTGTTTAATTCCTTTTGGTTTTAAGCACAAATCCAGGCCTAAGCAACTCATACCTTATCAATAAGTGTGGAGCTTAAATGTTTGTAACCTGAGTTCAACTCATAATGTCATTGATGTCCACCTCCACAACAGATTATATCAAACCATATTTTGCTTAAACATGGACATCTAAGTCTCTACTCTTCTTCCACATAGTGATACTTCATTAGTAGGCCAGATTAGCAGGGCCTACTTATTTTCTTTCCACTCATACTGTGGCAAATTTACTGTTTAGAATTAGATGATTGAATGTTGGTCATTTCCACTGTATCTCTGTGAGAGTCTCCCCTTGTTTTCTTTGTGTATGTGCGTGTAAGTATGTGCAAAACTGCAGAAAAACAGAAAATATTAAATACATTTCCAAACTCTAGTTTAGAAGGTCTCAATTTAGGAATGCTTTCCTTAAGTTCAATTAGGGCTTGTAGAAAAATTCTTTTAGCTTCAAAACACAATTTGACTTTAAAAGAATTCACATAGCCTTTCGCAGGTTTTTAAAACGTACAAATAACAGGATATCAGTTAGACCTTTAATTACAGAGAAAGAAATTCCTGTATCTCTGCGCTATACGAACATACATCATATACATGTCACTTTGAAACAGATTATATTACACTATTTCAAACACTCAGGGAAATCTCTACTTACCCACAAATCGTGTTCAGCATAATCGAACAGCAGCCAAACCTTTCTGTCACTGTGAGAAAGGAAAACCTTCTGCAATGCAATCACGTTAGGGTGCTTCAACTCGCGTAAAAGCTGCAGAGAAATAGAGAAGCTCTTGTTACTTCTGTTGCTTGTAAAGAAAACACAACAACAAAACAGGTCTTAGCACAAATAGCAACGAGTAATGCTGAAACAGGCCCTAGAAGAGATATCACTGATTGAGTACATTATCTTCACAAAGGTCAAAATCAGGATATACACAGCCTCTGTGGCATGGGTCGCTGCTCTGCCAGCACAGCTGACCCTGAACCAGCTACCTTTGTCCCATACTCAGGACGCAGCTGTCCACCCCACATGCCCTCAGCTTCTATCTTTTACTTCAAGATGTTATTACACACAAACGTAACCATCAGCAAAGGTGAACATCAGGATTTGAGTATGCCAGAATGAAGCTTATGCAGCTGATCCAGGTCCAGCTCTTTCTGCTGCTATTCACAATTCTTGACCACCACATAATTACTGTATTACTGACAATTTTCTTTTGCATTGGATCCCTGTCTGACTTGCCTTGAAGTCCCCTGGGTGGTTGCTCTCAGAACATAAAAGCATTTTCAAAGGAAGATTTACCAAAACCATTTTTCTAATGGCTGTTGCAGCTACTATCCTGTAATTCAGAAATAAACCCAAGCTTATTTACTGGTTGACAGAATGAAAACTAGGTCTCATGACTAATTAAGACAGCACATTAAAGGAGGCACCACTGTTGAAGTCATCCTTCTGCCATATTAAATCAGTCTCAGGAGGAGTTGGGAAACAGTACTCCCAAAAATATAATTTCCATGAAATCGCCTCTTTTTTCCCCTCCATACTGCCATCTCTAGAATGATTGATCACTTCTGTTTTATCTGTAAATTGCTTGCATCTGCAGCACTAGTATATAAATTGCCAAGAATCAATTTATAATGGCAAAACAGTAAATGGAGTAGGTTCCAAGGCACATTTGAGAAAAATTAATCTTCCCTTTTCTCACCTTACAGAAAAAGACTCAATACATTTATTTGGGGAAAAAAAATAAGGAAAAGGATTAATTTGAAATTATATTATCCTTTTTCTATATAGATACCTGTCAAGACAAGAAATCTTCTAAAGAATATTAACAACTGCTTAAATCTATTCCACTTTTCAGAATATTAAATCAATTAAATAATTTTTCTCCCACGTAGGAAATGTTTTCTTCTTTTTGTTTCTTCCTCTCCCTAACACTAAGCATTTCTAGCTGTAAAAGTAAGAAATTTCTCGCTAATGAACTGATCAATAGCCATGTCCAGGTACCCCTTATGGGACAGATTTATAATAATTTTGCCACTTAACAAATCATAGCAACTTGCAGAATTATAAACTAACAGAACACTGTAGATTGAAACCATTTCTTTGACATGCATCAAGAGATGTTGCTTGTCTGTAGTAATATTAAAAACTTTTTCAGCAGGGAATGTGATGCTGATGCCTTTTTTCTTGGCTTTTTTTACTAAAGAGTATCTCTCACTTTAGGATAATTTTTAACTAAAAACCATTGTATTAGGCATATTATTCTTTGATTGCAATTAGATTTTTCTTAAAGATACTGTTGGTAGCAATAGCAATATAAAATAATTCAAACTTGTTGCTGGTTTTTAGGGATGGGGGCGGGGGAAGCACTGTCTCAAAATGAATAAGTAAAATTTTGCAGTAGGAAACAGCCAAAGAGTATATAGTTCCATACCAAATGCTAGCATACAATAAACAAGTTAACAGAAATATTATATCGAGCATAAGGTTAAAAAGAATGCCTGAAGTGCTGTGCATTTTCAGAAAGGTGGTATATGAAAACGAGACAGGAATATGTATACTCTGCAGCTCTCAAACATCTCTGCTCACACCATGATTCACAGAGAAAGCAGTGTGTACGCAGCAGTGGTCACCATTTATCAGAACAGCCTGATTAATAAATGAAACCCAAAATCTCTCCTTTTCATGCAAACCAGTGCAAAAGGATACTTTCTTATTAAAGCGGTACATTTCTTACCCAAAACAATGACATACAATCATTTTCAATGAGTAAGTTATTTCTAATGCATTATTCTCCTTTCTGATTCAACACAGATGACACAACAAACATCCTTATCCAAACCCCGCATTTTTCACACAACAGAATCAATTTATTAGTGGTATGATCTTAAATGGTGAATTTTGTAAAAAAACATGAGAACATGAGGAAGAGATCATTATGTCACTTTTATACTACAGGTGTTGAATTTCTAACAGCGAACATCTGTATCTGAACTGAAGCTGAAGAATAGAGTGCTCCAAGGCCAACAAACAGGCTCTATAAAGAAGTTCTGAGGCTCTATTTTTCAGCTACTGGAACACTGGTTACAGTTGCAGCCACAAACGGCAAGAGCTCCCACCAGATTAACAAAGTCTCATCTCCACAAGTTACAGGTACACTCTCTACTCCCTTGCTTCTCAAGTCTTCTCTGCTCAGAAAAACTAGCAATAATTCATTTTCAATAAGCCATGTTGTAAATTAACATGTTAAAAGCAATATTGTTATTTTGAAAGTTGCAAACTAGAAGGTGCCAAGATGTTCCCAACACATTAATCATAGGGGCTACATTAGCCTTATAAAATAATGTTTTTTCTCTCAAAATGAGCAGTTACAAAGCAAAACATTTCAGAGACACGAATCAGAAACTGAAGCTTAGGATACAAGTAACTAGCACAAGTTACAAACAGAAATGTTGGTCAGATTTATGTCTAAAAATAATCTTGTCTAGAGATACGACTACAGCAGAAGAGAGAGTGACCACATGGACTGAACTGATGCTATCCACAGGTACATAGAGAGTAGAGATGAGCAGAGTATTCAAAAAGCACCAGAAAGATGCTGTCATAAAGGAATATAGGGTAGAACCAAACACACAGCTATGAAAATCAAGAGACAGCAAATCTGAGACAGTGTTTTGACAACAAGTATCAATCTAAGGTTTAGGTAAAAGAAGCCAGAGATTTCAGAAACAGTATTCTCATTAAAGCAAACAGGTGGAAGCCAATTATGTGAAAACATGAGGATGTATTTAAAGCTACTTGCATCATGGTTGTATCAACTACCTACTCTCACGACTTTTTCATTTAACTAGAATTTAGCCAATATCCAACTGCTACACCGATCACCTAACTGTATTGTCATTAATTTTTGTCTAAATGGCTTAAAAATCACATACTGCTTTAAAGGATGTCAGAGCAGCACTTAGTTCTTCAGCTAACCCTAATCTTGAAAACAAAGCAAAACCAACCCATCTCATGCTAGATTTGCCACTTTGCCTTTTCCACCAGCTTCTGCTGTGAAGGCCCGGGGCTTCCTATAGCCTTTGTACAGGCTGATAACAAACCTGACTTCAAATTCTTTAAATAAGGGAGCAAAAGAGCTAACTTCTAAATATATTGTCCAAATAGGAGATATAGGGCAGAAGTGGGGGTAGGGGTGGTGTCATTTCACCAGTTAGGTAAGTCTTCAGCTTAATCTAATGGCTCACCTTCCAGTTTTGTCCTTCCACTACTCCCTTTGTTAGTTATCACATGCCACATACATCTAATAGTTGTCATGCACCTTTTTCTGAAATGGCTGAACTTCTGTTAAACACCATAAATGTGCATTTTAGTCCAGAAGCCCAAGGACCACGTCAGAGACATGGAAAATCATTGTCTACAGCTTTTCTACACTACAGATTGCCATATAAACGTTAAACATACAAAACAGATAAACAAAAGCTAGTATCAATTTTTCTTAGGTCCTGTGCAGAAGCGAATCTGTTTGGAGACTTGGCTAATTCAAGTCTAAAAAACCAAGAAGAAATTAATATACTGTCCTAGTAACTGAACGATTCCAGTGTACCTGACAAAATTTTAATACACGTTTACAACCTGTACATAAAAAATCTACTAGAATTTATTACTAAGTGAACACAGCATCATCTTTTAATAGTTCTTTACCTTATTGTTCCTCTATAATTTAAGTTATATCATACCCAACCTGCAGTAAAATGCTAACAAAAGCCTGTCTCTCAGGTGAGTTCCAGTACATTTGTTTCCTGGTAACAGCACACAAGGCAGTTTAGGCAGAAAGTCATTGAGAAGGGCATCATTCTGAATTATCAACATCTGTGCAACTTTGTTCTGTACAGTGGTTTTCCTGTAAACATATTAATTTTTTACTATTATTATTCTACTGGTCAAGAGAATTGTACAAGCATCATTGCTCATCACAGTTCTTCACTGATGCCACACTCTCACATTTTAAAATGCTGCATTTGGATAGCTTAAGTAGTATGAAACAGCTTGTAGGATTCCAGGCAGTTACACACTATAAACAAAATTGATTGCAATTTCTTCTGCTGTCTGATGAGTAAGTTCTCACAAGGGACACCGGCCATTTCCCTCACAAGCAAATGCCTCTTGCAGGGGAGGGGGAGCCATGATGGGGAAGTATCTGGTGCCTGAGAAAGTTATGTTTGCAACAGAACTGATGGAGAAGCTTGAAACATTGGAAATACAGTGTCAGCAGTCCAGCTAAATTAGACTTTGCATGGAAAAGTCAAAATAAAACAGTAAAGATTGTCTAGCCAAAGAAGGAACACAAGAGTGCACAAGTACAGGTGGTGTATCACATAGTTTTAATAGAAAAATAAAAATCTAAAAATAGTTTACCCCATGTTTTATGACAGCTATGATACCGATCACAGAGAGAGTGAACACACACATAATGGAAATGCCTCATATTTAAGAAAGTGAAAATGTAAGGAGAACTCAGAGGCAGCATCATATGATCAACAGATAGAGCACACATATTTATAGAGGGGACAGGGAAGGGAGACAACCCCTCTGCAGACCTGCTAATCCAAAGCATGCAAAAAAAAAATTTGAAACAGTGAATATAAATAAAAATGTACTAAAACCAAACTACACTGATTTTCTTCTCTGATAACTGATTTTCTATACAAGCAGAAGATCTGCGTTCAAATTTTAACTTTATAATAGTAGACTTTATCTGATGGGAAAGATGACAAAGGCAAGAATTTTGAGGTGAGCAAGAACTTACCTAAAAAGCCAGCTGATGATGGAAAAAATTTCAAGGTAAAGGAGTTCTATATACTGTAACTATTTGCAGAGTTACAAAATAATAGGTATTGTAACTGTTAATAAAATCCATCTTAGCACCCAAATCATGAACATGAGTTAAATTATCTGATTAAATAAAGGCATTCCCAAAGGAGTGTGATAATACATCATCTTTTATGATACTTTATACTATGACTGAATAAACAAAAGGTAACAGAAATGGGATGAAGCACAAAATCTGAATTCATGCACTTACAAACTAACCAAGAGTTTCTACTATAAACTGAGAAGTCATCAGAAACAAGTGACAAAATGGTAGAACTGGATTTCTATAAAATTAAGAGGGTAAATCTGGTATTACATATACGAGTTGAGGTATTTAGAGAAAGGGATCTATTGATATCAATACACAAAAGGTTTCTGTGATATATTTCTATAATACTGAATGCAGTTTTCTCTTCCTGTGCTGAAATACCTTCCCGTCTACACACACACACAGAAAGATGAATTCACCCTGAAACAGGAAAAGCGTGACCAAAGGAGCAAACGATCTATCTCTCAAAAGAGAAGAAAGCTTGCTCAACTACTGTAAATGATCAAACATTGAAAGGAAATAAGATTAGTATCCACTAAAATACAAAGGTGTGAGCACCAAAGACGAAAGACATAATTACACTAAATGACAATCATGGTTCAAGAACAAACTGATACAACTGATAAGAGACAAATTCACCCTGCAAGATGGCATCTCATGAACAGTAAGGCTCAGGAACAGTTTCTCAATAGCAGGGAAAACAGCATATCTCATTTGCAGCTTGATCACCACTGGAAAAAAGCTACTTGATGAATTTGATCTAACAGTAAGCCAATTCAGTAATGCAATGTTTATGCACTTCCCAGAAACCTTCATGAAAGGTGGGTTTGGTGAGCCTGCACTGATCATCTCCAGCAGATGAAAAAAATCATGCTCTGACTGATCAGTCAGCTTCCACAGTAATTTGGTTTAAACTCTTCGAACTTCGCCTACAAACTTCCTATCACCATATAACGCAAGTGACTTTTACATGAAGCAGTAAAAACAACTAGAGAGCCTCTTGCTCTTCTAAAGTATAGAAAGTTCCGCTGTTTTCCCCCCCAAAGAAAAAGACTTCTGTGAGACATAAGGAAGAGAGTTACTCTGTTACTAATATAAACAACACGGTGAGTTACAAAGGTGTTTAGCACATGTAAAAATAGTCTGACAGCACATTCCTCAAAGAAAGAACTCTCACACGGAAATGATTTTACACCATAGGATGAATAATGCTTTCTAGCTACCACCTACAAAAGCAGGGTGAGGACAGCCACTTTCATCTTGCTGTGAAGGAAACCTAAGAAAAATCTGAGAAAACTGGGAGACAAGCATTGCTCTCACTATGACACTAGTAAAACTTGCAGTAAACATGTATTTCTGTGTCAGTGATGACAAAACCTATAATCATCTTCAGAAATTTATTCTGAGGTCAATCTCATCTAAGAGGTGTCCCTATCTTTCATGTAGTTTACTCCAGTCTTTTCATCTATGTACTTAAACTGATCTGGAACAACTTTGGTAGTTTCTTTGATGGAAATGCACTCTGTAATGCATTTAACCACTCTCGGGGCTGGAGCCAAAACCTTTAACAGGCAGAAATGCAGATCATAAGAAGGCAAAGGAAAGACCAAAGCATGAGCCTGATTGTTCATAAAAGCAATTGTACGGTGCAGAATTTTAAAGTTGCCTCTTGTGTGATAAATACATTCAAAGCCTCTAGGGTCACTGAAGTTAATTTTAAATTGAAGCTGAGGTTTTCAAAGGAACCTAAAGATCATCATTTTACTTCTTCAGAAGCTCTTTAAAAATTCCCATTTACTTAGATGTTATTAATCAAGACTAGATCCTCTCCTCCATGTTATTAATACTATCCTTTCCACAAAGCCTCTCTGATGTATATTGAGCATCAGATCATACTGAACTCATGCTGCAGCTGCTCCTTCAGGGAGGTATGTATATATAGGACCCTCAAAATAAAAAAAAAAAAAGAGAAGGCAGCTATTAGTTTTCTTAAACTTGTAAGAACAATCCTTTACTAACTGTAATACAGACTTCAAAGTTATCAGGAAGAAGAAAAGAGAAATGAACTAAAACGGTACACCACATTTAAAAAATACTCAGAATTAAGCTTTGTTTAGTGATCCAACTGATTGTCAAGTTTGGCATTTTCCAGTTTGGATTCCCTTTTGCAGTTGGAGAAAAGTGCACTTGCAGTGGTACTGCATAACTGAAGCAAAATAAATAAATAAATAGATAAATTAATCTTTACCTAGTACTAGCTTTGGACTAAGCAGATTTGGAGAGTTTGTTTATCAGTCCTTCAAGCTGTAAACTGTCTGTGGCTGGCATATGTTTAAGAGGCCTCAAAAAAACATAGACAACATAAAAATGGACATGGATATACATACACACATTAAAAAAAGAAAAAAAAAAAAAAGAAAAAAAGAAAGAAAACAAAAATTAAACTGTCCAAAGAACCTAAGAAGAAAGGTAAAAATTTAAAGTTGCAGGTTAGGCTCTGCTTCAGAGAGGACACGTTCTTTGTACACCAGCCTGGTCAAGCTCTGTCTTTTGGCAGCGTTTGGCACATGGAATCAAGTAGGGGACACAGACTGAAATGTCATTCTTACATGAACTGCTAGGAGTGCTGCCCCAGTTTATAAGGCACATTCCAAATTAAAATTAACAAACTAAAGTATTTATGAGCGTGAGTCCAACCAGACTCTCTTCTTCTCCCTAATTCTCCTACACAAGCACCCAATTTTCATCAGTTTTATCCCAAGCAGGCCTTCATATTGAAGCATCCCTCTAACTCATCCTACAACCCTTTCCTTTCTTCATGCTTACATCTCTCTAAAGAACAGAGCCCCCAAACCGAGGGCTTCAAACTTCCACAGAAAGACACAGTTTTAAAAAACAAATAAGTAAAAATACAGTGAACAGAATTTAGCCAGTAAATTGGCAAATGTCAGGACAGGAAAGAGGACAAAAACCTGCCCCACCCTCCTCTTATGACAAGGATTAAGAAAGTATTTATTCTATAAATATTTTCATTTCAGGAGCTGAAAATGGTCTGGCATTGCTAAATAACATTATTATTCTCAAACAAAAGCCTGGCAAAAGACTTTTTATAAATACTACATTTTAACTAAAATAAAGGAATAGAAACCAGGGTAACTGCATTTTTAATTCTTGAGGTTCCCAGCAAAAGAAAATTAAGTGACTTCAGCATTTGTCTTGAAGAATATAGGCAGAAATACAGTATAATGATTCTTTCCATTTCTTTGTTACCAATATGGTATACCATGGCGTAAACCTCTAAATAGAAAGAAAGAGTTGTTACAAAATTACTTCCAAAAGAAGAAAATTGTTACGGTTTTATAAAAAATATATAAGGAATTCCAACATTAAGATCATACAATATCAATCTAAATCCACTGCACAGATTAAATATATAATTTATTTTCATCTCTCCCATAAAATATATCTGAATTCTTACTGAATTTCTGCATCTTCCTAAAGGAAGCAAGGTTTTCTTTAGGATGATCGCATTCTGTGCTTTCTTCTGTTAAAGGCAGTCTTGTAGTTAAATTTGGTCAGACTGAGAGATTTAACATTTTCCTCACAATTGAAAGGTACAGAGGAGTTTAAGCTCTGTCTCTCTCAAATGAGATTTGTCTCCTTATTTGGCCTACAATAAAATAATTCATTCACTCAATACCAATAACTAAACTGAAAACATCTGTAGAAAGTAACCTGCTAAAATAAATATGGAATGTTTGTCATGTCTTAAGATTTCGAGATACCCTGAATTCGCATTTCGGTTGACTAGAAATTTATCGTGCTACTGAGAAGATGAAGAAATTTCCCATCAAACTAAGAAAGTCTCTCAAACCTGAAGCTGTATTATAGCAGCTTTTAACATGGGGTGGGACACACACACACACACGCACTACTTTGCTAATATCTATCTTTAAAATTCAGAAATAACATCATGTGATTTCCCTACACATTCAGTCTGGGATTTTAAACTGCAACTCATTTTCTCTTGCAGTGCTTATCCTAACATTTCTGCACTTCTCTGATTTACTGGCAAGCAGTTACCACTTTGTGCACTCCGCCTCACAGAGAATAAACAGTGACAGTAACTGAGGCTTCCCAAAACTGTTGTAGAAGGGCAACCAGCAAGACTGGCTATCAATTCTGATCAACCATCCATTTTTCAAAGTAGGTTTTCCTACCAAAATGACTTCAGGAAGATAAATGTTATACAAAGCAAACAGAAACAGTGAAGAACGGCCAAAAAAGTTTTTCCAACCTCAATTATGGCACCACACTGATGCATCTCTCAAAAGGTAATAAAGTTCTAACCTACGCAAAAGACTGGGCAGTGATTGCAACACTATGCTGAAAAGAATTCCTACAGAAAATATTTTTATAACCCCTTTTTCTTCTTTATTCCTGAAGTTTACTTATTATCTCCTGCACTTAACTGACCTTTTGATTTATGTTTTTATAATTAAATCAAATTTTCATTTTTGTGATATGCTTCCATTTTCCACAGTTTATACATTACAAACTACGCAACACAAATTACAAGTTATTTGACAGTTACCATGAAAACAAAATCTAGATCCCAAAAAACTTCTATTCAACAATTTTTTGTATCCTAATATTATTAACAATCAGACTTCCAACTTGATAAACACATCTACTGGATTCACAGAAATATTCCTCTGCTTTTGATCCTGAAGTTCACCATCATATGATATCAAAATTTCCTAGGTTTGCTTCTATATAAACTTAGAGTACACCAGTAGTGAGCTACCAACACCCCCTTAACACGTCTACCCAGGATCCAAAATCTCTTCCAAAACCACCTGTTAAATCCAATTGGTGATGGGTGTTCTCAGATGACAGGTAACAGACTGACTGGGAGACTGCCAGCGTCAGCTCTTAATCTGACTGCTCAATAACTAAAGCACCAGGCAGCAAACCTGTCTTTAGCCTTCTCCACAGCTCTGACCCACTGAATGGAAGGGGCACAGAACCTGAAAGCTCAAGCTCAAGGACTTCAGGACCATATCCAAGTAAAGAGAATTGACTCTGTAGACTGAAGAAAGCTATCCCAGGCCTGGAAAGAGCTAAGAAATGTTACATACATCATGTAACTTCAGTCCTACTCAGCTTCTCAACTGTGCATGCGGAATGCTATGAATCCAATTCCAGAATTTAACTCTAATCCTCCTTTGTGAATGACTTGGTGTATTACTCAGGGTCAAAGAATATGGTGCTGCAGAGTACTGTCACATCCAAGTCCTCAAGTTGTATACAATTATTTCCCTGATACAAAACCATGCAGAAATACAGAGCAACTGTTATAATTAGGCAACAGCCTGACAATAATGTAAAATTTCCAATGGCATATTAAAAAGGCACTCTCTTCATAACGCAAAGGATTAACTCAACACTCTCCTGTGATTAAAAACTGTTTTGAGAGCGGGAAAAAAAAAAAAAAACAATAAAATAAATGATGTCCTAACTTTGTATCCACTGTTTGTATGTTAGATCAGGTATGAACTATTCTGCAGTCAGCCTACAGTGAGCATGAAGTCCTTACTCAGATAAACTAAAAAGAGATTAACTCAGGTGCCTATGCCTTAATCTGGACCCAGCAACACAATAGCAACCTCCAGCGAGGATACAATTCCGTCAGGTCCTGCTCCAATGATGCCAAATTACAGACACAGTAGATTTTTTTCAAGGAGAAATAATACAGTCTTGAAGATCACACTAAGTTTTTAGTGACAGCACTATAGTGACATAAATTGTATGGGGTTTAGAGTTTTAGGATTAAAATTAAAAATTACCTTTGTACAGTTAGAGAAAGAAAAAAAAAAAGAAAAACTAAGAAAAATTAATGATTATTTTTCACATGTACTCATCCTGCTTACTCCAGACTGAGAGGCAGGAGTTTAGATGTATGATTTATAGTTCAGGTCTTCCTTAAATGGAAAATAACATCAAATCCAAGGTGTGAATTCAAAACATGTTGAGCACATTAAACCTCTGTTCCTTATGGGAATCAAAGCTGCTTTAGTTCTGAATGACAGCATCCATTAAAGTTTGATGCAATTCAACTGACCTGCTTAAATGCCATGCCTCTAGTTAAACAAACTAATAGACATGCCTATAGCTGTAAATATAAATTTAGTCTAATGTCACATTCCAAGCGAGAAACATGCGAACAGACTAGAGGAGAGAGTGTGAGCATATTTTTGTTCCTTACTTCCTTTCATTAACTTAGGTCTGTTTAAAAGAGCAAGTTTTGCACACAGTTTTACCATCAGGTTTTTTGTATACTGTTTTAGGAAAAGATTCACTTAAGAATATTACTCTTTCAGAGCTTTTACCCAACAATTATAGAAGTAATTCTGTTGACAGTTATTTACAACAGACTTAACATTTCACTCTGGAAGCACAAGGCTTGGACATTCTTAGTGTTTATTAATACAGTTTACCATTAAATTTGTTCTGGTTTTGCTCATAGGTGTTCACTTTTTACCCAAATTTTACAAAATCTTTTTAGCTACACACTGGATAAATCTAATGTGTGAAGCAAGCTAAAACAAGACGTTCATTGGCGGCCTCCCAAGTCATTAAACGCCTACCACAAGATTCCTCTCATATTCTCAGGATCAGACTGCAACTGGATAAAAAAGTCAGTTTGCAATCTAAAGCCTGCTATTTCCTCATTCTTCTATTATTTAAGAAAAATTCTTCAACGAGCAATGAATGCAGCAAAACCAGTATTTTCCCCAATAAGGAGCGATACAGTTTGGGAAGGCTCAAAAGGTGGTTTCATGTAATTGACAAAATATGGTGAGCAAAGAGATAAAAATATAAACAAGATATGGCAAATACGTTCTTATGACAACCCATAAAGACTTAAAACAACACTGGTGTTGTAAGAGAGGTTTTGAAAAAACAGTAGGTAATAAGATGAAGAAACTAGTAACTTGTAGAAACTAGTATCTGCTAAATATTTACCAACATGAGAGGCTGGGCATATGACATTCTGCATTTAGTCTTAAATTGAATATAGCCTTTCTCTAAAATAACTCTTACTGAAAGCAAGTAGGTATGGCACTGACTTTTTACTCAAGGTAGCAAATGCTTGTGGCCCTTAAAACAACATACCATGAAAAAACACGTTAGACTCTTCACAAGAACTGACTGCAGACATTGTCCCAGGTATTATGCAGAAATGAGTAACAGGAAGTCACTCTCAAGACCTGTAACAGAACTCTTCCAGATCTGGTGCATCTCAGTAAGCATGCAATTAGCAATATCAAATAACATTTTTAAAATCCCAGGCAAAATTACAGTTTATGTGCATCTTCTTTAGAATTATTGAATAGTTAGGGTTGGAAATGACCTTAAGATCATCTAGTTCCAACCTCTCGTGCTAGACCATGTCGCCCAAGGCTCTTGAACACTACCAGGCATGAAGCATTTACCACTTCCTTGGGCAACCTGTTCCAGTGCCTCACCACCCTAACAGTAAAGAGCTTCTTCCTTGTATCTAACCTGAATCTTCCCTGTTTAAATTTGAACCCATTACCCCTTGCCCTATCACTACAGTCCCTAATGAAGAGTCCCTCCCCAGCATCCCTATAGGCCCCCTTCAGATACTGGAAGGCTGCTA
>JBCJKH010044814.1:8129-28531 GCA_039877255.1 Loriculus beryllinus
AGGGAAGGTTTAGATTGGATATGAGGAAGAAATTCTTTACTGTTAGGGTGGTGAGGCACTGGAATGGGTTGCCCAAGAAAGTTGTGAGTGCTCCATCCCTGGCAGTGTTCAAGGCCACGTTGGACATAACCTTAGGCAACATGGTTTAGTGTGGGGTGTCCCTGCTCATGGCAGGGGGGTTGGAACTAGATGATCTTAAGGTCCTTTCCAACCTTAACTATTCTATGATTTTATGATCTTTATTCTTCTCCTTCAGTCCAGAAGCATGGATTGGAGAAGAAAGGAGACCAAATAAAGAGCTAATGAAATGCTGACTCTCTCCCTTACCTTTGATGTATAATGGAGACAGAAAGGAATAAAATAGCAAATTACTGCTATTAATTTTTATTGTTAACAAAGTTAAAGCAGGGCCAGCTAAAAATGGGGACCCACTGTACCCAATCTCTGTATAAGCACAGCATACTACAGTGCAAGTCCAAATCAATTTGCAGTCAAAAAGACAGGAAAGACAGCAGGAGAAAGTGAACCATATGATGGCTTCAGTGCTGTTTTATGGAAAAACCGCAGACCAAACCAAGAAGGTTTTCACTGCTTCTGAAGTGAAGGGAAGCAGGGAAAATTATGCCTTAAAACTGTCTCTTCCTCTTAGTTACTCAAGTGGTGGTGTGACCAAAGGCACAATCTGACCATAAAGGAACAATCTGACCATAAGGGAATTTCCAGGCCACTGCTCTGAAATAAAACTGTACCTGAGAAAATAAAAAGGTTCCTTTCACTGCTTGCACTATAAGCAGGAGGATAATTCTGTGTAATCCATCCTCTTTAAAATGTAGGATTATAGTAGCTGTGAACCATGTGAAAGCTCTCAGTAGAAGAGGATTGGCAGTAAATCATTCCAGTTTCCAAGATGTGTAGACAGATTAAAAACTGTATTATTGTCTGTCCTACAGTTTTTGAGTAGAACAGAAGAAAATCTAGTTGCCTAAGGGACGAGAATCAGTTCTGTACAGTAGAAAAAGATGTTTCTTTCAGGTGTGTAATGAACAGCAGACTAATTCATTCTGTATACTGTTTCAGAGCTACTGAAATACCTGCTGCAATGAAGTTAAATAGAGTGCAACAAATACATCCTACCCTCAGTCTGATTTAAACCATTAAGTTTTCCTTTGTTCACATGAAATGGTGCCTGCCTAAGGATCTCATCTAACAGAGTTATAGCTTTAGGGCTTCAGGTTAGAATGTTAACTTTATGCTTATCTATGCAAGTCTTTACAGTATTTGGTTTGGGGTTTTCTCTGAGCCTGACTCTGAAATCAGATATCTGCGCACTGTGCATCCCCTCTCTGGGCTTTCTTGAGAGGAGATGTCATGCTTTCAACATGGAAATTTATTCTTTGCCAACTGCTAATATTCTTTGCCAACATTGCTTAATCTTGCAGTCTGTTTTAATCAGTTCCGTATTAGTTTGTTAGCAAATTATTTGGGTTAAGAAAATAAAGCAGAGTATTTGTAATTGTGATAGAAGGCCTGAGAGATCATGTGCATGCAAACATGTCTCTGTCTTTATGAAGAGACTTAAAAACTGCAAAGGGGCTGGGTAGGTATGAATGGCAAGTAGAATTTAACCTGTAATGACAGTAATTTCTAATATGTGAGCTTAGTTCTGATATCTATGGATTTTTGCCAGTAGCTTTAATGGGACTATGATACTAGTTATAAACCCTAAAAGAGAAGGTTTTAAACCAAGGAGTTTAAATCTTGTTGCCTCTAGCTGATTGCATTGATTACCTGCTTGTGAAAAAAAAAAAGAAAAAAACCCATTCCACTCTAGCAGCATAAGAGCTATGAATGAAGAATCTTGCTTAGGCTGTCATGAATTTAACAGGAGGCAAAAAGAGCAGATTCCGGAAGGGTTTAAGTAGCTGAGGTCTGGAAATCTGCTCAGAAATGATCCAAGTTTTCTAGTGGAAAGTTGACTTGTTACTCCAAGGCTTGGACGATTTTCTAAATTTTGGGATTATTGCAGATCAATACTGTAAGCTGTGTTTGAAATAGTGTGTTTTATAAGGAAATGTCATTCATGTAATAGCTATATCCTTGACAGGTTATGAATAACAGATAAGTAATAGTTTAAAGTAGATTTGTCCATTGGACATTATCTAATTTTTGAGGACATAATTGTGGAAAAACACAGGAAAATCAGGCCAAAGTCTAAGCAGATGTTTTCAGTTTTATTTTCCAAATCTGCAGTGATTTATGTAAGAATTTTTTTACACATTATGTAGATGCTATTTATGACCATAACAATAATACTTAGCTTTACACAGCACATTACAGGCAAAATTGGTCCAAGCACCAATCCCAGGGCTGTCAGTGAATTGTATTATGTGAGGTACTAGCCCCATATGTGCAGGTCTTTAAGAATTTGTCTTCATTTTTCTATGTACTGTACACTCTGGTCCCTAAATTGATGTGACTTCTGTTTGCCTTTTTTTTTTTTGTAGTGGTCCAAAGCTAAGAGGGCTCCATCCCCTCCCAGTATACAGAGAAACAGAAAACCAGCAACAAAAGAAAACCAAAATTGCCATCATTGTAAAAGCACACATGAGGAGCATTGACACTCTTGACACTGCTAGTTGCTAAGCTCTTTCAGTATTATATTTTTATTGTGGTGGAGGGTTAATTTGACCTAAAGAGGCACATGCAGTCTCTGAAGTGTACCTTATTTCTAGGTAATTTGTCAATATGAGCTTGGATTTGCCCTCGTTTTGCTCAGTCACATACAGTTTGAATTTTTTAGGGAATACGTTCTATGTGTTTTGTATTATGGATTTATGAAAGTAGGTGCAAAAGTAGGCTGATGTGCTAGCACAAACATGTTTTTATCATGGCTGTCACCCGAGAAATGCTCAGTTAAGCCCTGTGGAAGAACTGTACACATCTTCAGAGGTACCAAATGAGAATTCCCTTCTGTGCAATATCTGCAATTTATTTGTTGGATCATAAAGGATGTACACGCTGTGGGACACCAAGTCAGAGAAGAGTGGCATTAATAGTCTGTACTGAAGCTTCTTTATACTTTTGTCTCCCTTTTATGAGTTATCTTATTAACAGTGAGTTGCATGTGTAAAAGCTCCATGGCTCATGTGCACCTAAAACTCTTCTGAGGTGGCAGTTGCAGCAGTCTGTAATTTGTAACTTCTACCATTATAGAGAATTTCAGTATTCTTTTAAGAAATAAATGGTCCAAAGTACAGATTACTGAACAGAAATCTTCTAAGGAGAAATGTCACAGGTGGAGAGAAGTTGAGTGAAGGAAATGCAAATGAAAAGAAAATGAAGAGTGTCTCGAGGAAAGCCCTTCTCTGGGCCCACTGTTCTATCTTACCTCAGCTCATTGGTTTAGTTCTGCCATAAGTTGCAGACAGTTTTTGTGCTTCACATGTAATAGACATTTTTCATTAAATTATGGTGCATTTGTGTGGGCTAAGATGCAATGTTCAGTCGCAGCCTGTAGTAACAGGTTTGGTGGTGAGGCAGGCAAGTGACTGAACAAGAATAGGTTGTAGCAACCCCTGTCTGAGGTGGAAATGATGTAGCCCCTGATACTTTTTAAAAAGATGTGAATCTTTTCAAGTTCTTGACAAAATTACAGCATTGCCTTCTCCTTTACTTCTCACACACAAGTATCTTGGTGACAGTGCTTGTATAGGCTGCTATCACGGCATCCCTTATTGTGAACCCTATTCTAAACTCTAATATGTCTGAGTACATTTTCTCTCTGTTGTAAGAGCTTGTGTAATCACTTAGGAGATGGTGCTTCTGAAGAGAATTGAAACCCAGGTTTAAGTACAAGAAGATGGCTGCTCTTGTCTTTTGCTTGTTGTTTTTCTTGCTGTGTGCCTTTGACACTATTCGCTTCATTTGTACATGATTTTCTAATTTCTGCCATGATCACTGCTGGAAATCTGCTCCTATGTTACTTAAGTTTCCTGGTGCCTTGGTTTTCCTGTTTGGTTTTCCTTAGCACTTTGCCCTAACGGCTAGGCCTGACTGCTTTTCTCTCTAAGACCTGTCGCTTGTGGAAGAAGCTGAGAAAGGAGATTCCTTGTTCTCCCATTTTCCATACTTTGTGCTTGAGTCAGGACCAGTTCCTAGGGTGGCCCTGTTGCACGAGTGAATACCTTGAGTTATAATAGTTTTCTAATGCTAAACCCAAAATTTTATGTTATTTGCTGTAATGGTGCACTCATAGCTCTTAAGAGGTAAAGGGTGAATCTTGTAGATCATCCAAGAGCTGAAAACCTTTGAAGGTCTACATAAGCATTTGCTGTCATGTCTGAGTGCTTCATAAGCACAAATAATTTAATCCTTAAAACATCAGTACAAGGGAGACATGTTCTGCTATTGCAAACAAACTGGTAGAAAACAAGTTCAAAGGGATTAAATTGTTTAGCCATGGTCACACATGATGCCTTCTTCAGAACTGACAGAGAACTGACTCATGATTCCTAGATGCTTGAATTCTAAGACTTTCAGACAATGGAGTACTGAAATACCTAATTTAGGCTGTAAATCCCAGTGCAGCATTTTAACCATGGGTCTGTCTGATGCCCTAGTCTGCAGGCTACACTGTTGGCAATGAGAGAGTCTCATTGGTCATTCCTGCCTTTTTGCTGTGCCAGCATCAAGCCACATAATGAACTGGAGTGAGGAACAGTTGAAGTCTGATAAAATTTAGGGAGTTTATGGAACTGTGGGGAAGGAGAAAAGTGTAACACCATCATGCAATGTGTTTTCAAGAGAAAACTGTTGGAGGTGTATAATGAAGTTTATTGTTTCCATAGAAGCTTAGCCAATATTACAGGAAAAAGCCTGACAGAGTTTCCTAGAGGAGTGTAGTATGGAAGAGCAGCTGCTCACTGGAGAGCAGTCAAGATTATGGCTTAAGAAGATAAAATGCAGCTGCAGATTCTCATCTCTTTAGAGACCCTTAGCTTTGAAACACAGGGATTCAAAACGGTTGCTAATAAAACTTAGTAAATTAGCAGGGAAACAGTGCTTTTTATTCTGCCTTCATTAGAGAATCTATTGTTGAAAATGAAATCAGTGATTTAAATCCTTCTACATACGGTCTGGGTTTAAATCCAAGACAACAGATTGCTGCTAACACTTTGTGGAATTGGACATGCTTATATTAAATGCTTAGTCATATAAATAACACTTCCAGAATTAAATGTTTAACCAATAGCACTTTGTGTTTTCTGTTTTCTTGATGTAATATCGCCAGCTATTCATCAAGGGCCAGTCCTTTATCCAAGCTTCGTGCTTTCTAACTGTGGAGTTATAAAGAAGCTTTATATAAAAGCACATGGAGACACACACCCACACCCTCTCAGGCTGGCAAGAATCCAGAGTAAAAGCAGGCTGGATAGTTCTGCACTAAAATACTTGCACTTTCCTTCTGGGCCTTCATAGTTCAAGGGAAGGAAAAAGAAAAGCTTAAATGTGTATTTGTTCCTGTCAGCACAGGTAAGGGCAAACCCAGGGCACCTCAGCCTACATGTTTGCTGGGGCCAGACGTATTATCAGGGAACGATAACCTGCTCTGTGTGATCCTTGCTTCATGCACTGAGCAGAAACCTGGCACAGCGAAGAGTCTGACCTATGAATTTGACAGTAACTGCTGTGTAGCTTTTTGTTTTCTTATTGATCAGGTTATTAGCAAAAGAGATAGAAACAAGGGTATTTTGTCTTTTTCATTCCTTTTCTTAACCTGCATACTTTTATTACATTCGGAAAAATGTTAATTTTTTATTAATTCCTGTTTTCATCTCGTGTGCGTGCCAGTAGAAATAAGCAGTGCATGTGCTTTCAAATGGGAATTAAAAATAAATATACACAAGTTATGAATTACAGCATCCTCAGATTCCCCTACACCCTTCAATGTATTGCCAAAGGTTTTCCTAAGAAACAGGCAAGCAGATGTTGCATGTCAGCAGCTTTCGTGGGCAAGCAAGGAGATATTTTGATCTTCTATTCAAGGCCTGAACAAAAAAGGTCTACAGGGGGTTTGCAAAGCTTTCTGGAGACTGGTGTCCTTCATAGAAACTTAAGGTAGGTAAAGACATTGACGTGGTTGCATTACAATGAAGATAGTTTTTGCCTCCCTGTGAGTACTGAGAACTGCTGTGGTGTTCAGCTTTGTGTCGTCCTTCATGTGGTTCCCTTCCTGTTTCCTAGCCTTGTATATGGTGGAAATGAAGCCTCTCTCTGAAGAGTTAGTCCATCTCTGGTTAGACGAGGGACACAGGATTTGACCTGCTTTTTCTTTTTAAATTGTGTTTAATTTTTTTTTTGTTTTATTTTGTTTAAGAATATTTTGGCATTTTTTGCCAGAACAGAAAGAATACCACTCGAGTGGATTTTTTATGGTTCCCATAGCTTTTCTTTTTAGTTTACGTAGCTGCAGCCCTCTGAGTCTTTCCGTGTGTGTCAGTGCTTCCTGCTGTTACTTTCATCTTTTCAACGGGCCTGTGGTTCTTTGTCTTATATGGAATGAGGCTACTGCTTGTGATTAGACTGTTCAAAGAGAACACAGATTCCTACTTACTATTAAATGTTGCAAAGTTTTTATTATTGTTTTTCAGTACAGCTTACCAACATAGATACTTCTTTAGAACAAGCAATTTGCCACAGCAACTGCAAGAGTGTTGCCTGAGATGCTGCGAATAATTCAGTAGTTGCACTGTTCCTTGCCTTTTCAGTGTCACACCTGAAGGTATGCCACGCAATTGCCTAGGCTACTTCTGCTGTTTGGCTGGCTTTTTAAAAAGAGAATAGATTTTGGAGGATGTGCATACCTTCCTTTTATGATCCAATTAAAAGAATTTATTTACTGTCAAGTTACAGTTCTGCCCTCTTTAAAAGATATTTGTGGAGAGAATAGCAGTCAGCAAGCGTTCTGGACTATGATGTCCCAGTCAAGCATCTGTTCTGCATGTTGTGGGTATGAATTGAGTTTTTGAGCTGAGATGTATAGTATTTCACACTATGACTGCAAAATTGTTTGAATGGTGTCTCCAGGATACCTTGGACTCTGCTCCAATTTGATTTGTTTGTTCCTAATTTCTCTGATTTTAGATTACAGACTTCTTTGTTCAGGGAATGTCATCTTGTTCTGTACAAACTTAGAGCCTGATGGTCAACCCACAGACTAGACCTGCTAGATCTTTAACACTTTCAGTCAACTGTAACAGGCAGAGGTTCAGCAGAAGCTGGGCTTTCCGTTCTCCCATGTTGTATTGATCAGCAGGTTTTTAACACTAAGTGTTGTCATACGTGTTTCTTGATGCTGCGTTCAGTTGTCTCAGTGCTGAACTTAGCACTGCTTTTAAAGACAGGCAGAGTTCTCCTTTTTTAATTTTTTTTTTAATGGCAAAGATCTATGTATGAAATTTTGGAGGCTTAATTTCTGCTGAGATTTGGTGGCATTTTGCTATCTATTCACAACAGAAGCCTTGAAAAATTCAAGTCTACAGACATAAACCGAGCCCACTGATTAAGAGCCTAACTTCCTTGGCTGCTTCTTCATCCTTTTCTTGATTTTGCCCAGAGTTCATGATAGAGTAATTTTCTTTTATTTGCTTTTGCATTTTCAAAGGAAGCATATTGACCTTGACTGAACTGTAATGTTTAACCATGAAGGCTTTGTTAAGGTTTTATGGAGTTTAGGGTTTTTTTTTGTGGCATGATGTATGTACACATACTCCTGCTTCTCCCTAAGACGTTTTCAAACAGCCTCTGTATCAATTCCATTAACTTTAATTTCCTAAACCTCTCCTTCAGGCTGTTAATAACTAACTTTCTTTTTTTGTTAATCACTTTTCGTGAAGCTTTGTGCCCTGGTCATATTGTTGGTTTGGTCCCCTTGTGAGGATTTGGAACTTAATTACTGTATATTATGGTCACTGCCAACAGCTTAGTCAATTGCTTCCTGAAACAATTCAGTGCCAAGTCAAGTATCAAGTCATAAATTCTTGTGTGCATATATAATAGCAAGACACAATTTTTCCACATTTTGTCCTCCTGTGATGTTTTTTATGAAATATTTGTGATGTTGAAATTACACATCGTTATTGTACAAGTAGGCTGTGTTGCCTTCTATTATTACCAGCTGAAATTCTCAGCTTTATTTCATCCTCTCAAACCAGGAGAAAGACTTTATGCTGTCCCTAGTTAGGTAGGCAGAGTTTCCTACTTGTACTGTTCCCTCCTCAGCTTTTATGGCATATTGTGAATGAAGCTGGAATATACTGATCTCTGACAAACTTTGATGAGTTCAGGACAACAGTTTTTAGATCTACAGTCTTCAGCAGAGCAGGTCTAAAGCTGCTTTAATTTACCTTAGGGATATATATTCATCCTTGAGATGGTGTTTATGTGGAATCAAAACAATTTCAGTTCCACTGTCTTTCTCATCAGTGACAGAAATATGGCAAAAAGAAATATGCCCAAAATTTCCAGACTTACATGTTTTAGATGCAACTCTGGTTAAGATATGGTAATGCAATATTTGCTTATTAGTCTTCTGAAATATGGCTTATGTGAATTGAAATAAGACTTGGAATATATGAGAGCACTAACATATGTCTCATCCTTAGATCTCTTCTTATCCTGTAATGTTACTGGACTAGGCAGACTTTTCTGGAGTTTATAATTGCTAATTGCATAGCTAACAAGAAAGAGCTGCATAACCTAGTCCTGACCAAGGAACAAAGCTTTCCCGAAGATTATTTTACACATGATGCAGAATGCATTGAAGAAAGAAGCTTTTGTAATAATTAGCTCCTTAGTAAAGGGTAAGAATATAGACAGTGGAAAAAGTACAATGGGTGATTGCGACAGCAGCATAGATTCAAGCAAGCCTGGTGATGATAGTATCACAATCTGATGTTCTGATAGGTTAATGTGCAGGTTTGAAGAGGAATTACTTAAGAATTACCATCTTCTGTTGTGTGTAGAGCATAAACAGGAGCCAACTGAACAGAAGGATCCCCTATGTCACAGTCTCTTGCAATATGGGCTATAGTTACAAGTAAAGTTGAGGCAGGACCTACACCCAGGCTGGGCAGGTGTTCCATGTGGCCTCCTCCTGCCTCAGCTCTGGGTGATTTTATCCTGCATGAGTCCTCTGTAGGGCCTGTGTCTGTTGCCAGGGAGGTCAGGAGAGGTTTTGTTGACACACCGATTCCCAACTTTCTTCCCAACTGCCTGGCATAGCCAGTGGAAACACTATACATTGAACAGTGTTTTATAGGTATCCCAGTAACAAATTAGGGTTTCAGTAGTTTAGCAGCACACATTCATAAAGAAAGCAGTAATTCTATGTGGGCTCCTTTTTATGGTACTAAGTCATTCCAGATTGTGCAGATTTATGGCAAATTTGTAACATTAAGATTATATAAGAGTGCAGAAACGTTAGACTACAGTCCTCCTTCTCCTCTTACCATTAATCAGATATGTCATAACAAAAGATGAGCTGTGATATATTTCAGAGTATATTTTCCTATATGGGATGAGCCTGTCTCATGTTTGCTCTGCCACTTGTGTGACAGATGCACACTAGCACGTTGCATTAAGGGATAGAGCTAGCAGCAACTGTCCTGACATTGCAAGGGTCAGGTAAGCTTAGGTGGAAGTAAGCTTAGAGGTGAGACATGGTCATTCGCATAGGTGGATGACTGAGAGGGTCTGAGAAAGAGAGGTCATTCAGCAGTCAGTCAAGAGGCATCACTTTGGTAGTCATGGGCAATTCATACCTGGGCTCCTGAACAGAGACTCTTCGGAGTGTGAAAGGGCAAAAGGAGGGGGACATAGGTTGCAACAAGAGACATTCCGATTAGGTACAAGGAGGAAAAATCCCTTTATGATGGGGGAGGTTACACATAGAACAAGTTACCCAGAAAAATAGTAGGATCTCCATTGCTGGAGATGAGCAAACTTAGTCAGGCAAGGCCCTGAGCAACCTGATCTCATGTTGCTTTGATCAAAGCATGGTCTCATGATGACTTTGAATTAGCAGCTAACTTTGAAGTTGGTGCTGCTGTGAATGGGGGAAGGAGGCAGTTGAACTTCAGAGGCCACTTCCAAATAAATTATCCTGTCATTGTATGTTTTTATGTGTGAGCTGGGAATAAACTAAGATCAGTAATAGAGCTTAAAGGATCATTTTTTTGCTCTTAGTGAGCTTAGGACCCTGCAGATTTCCTCGGAGCAGGCATTGTCCCAGACCAGAAAAATGTACATTTTTTTGCAACTTTGTTTTTTATTAGAGAGAAACTGCCTTTCAGAACAGCTAAATGTGCTAGGTCAGATACAGTAACTCCTGATTCCTGCCAGAATCTGTCATTCCAGAGACTGATTCTATGGAAAAATTCACCATCCTTTTTCATATTGACATAAAAGAGATATGTGTAGTAGAGAAATGAATGGATTCAACTGTAGGGTTTTCATTTGTTTGTTGATTTTTAAAGCCAGAATCTCAAGTCTTTACTTAGTTTTGAGAGTGCTGCATTGAAACAGGCCCCTTGTTCATGTCAGTGTCAGCTTTTTCTAAGCAAGGACATGAAGACTGGGATCAGTAGTCTTTTGGTTGAGTGGGGACTGGATGAAAATTGGGAAGATTCTCAGAATACATTCAATGCAGAATAATCCTTCTATGGGGTGTGATGTGATACCTGGAATAATTTCTTAATCTTTCCTGTGAAGTAGAGTCCCTTCAGCTCCCTTCACAGAACAAATCTACTTTATTAGCACTTTATTATTATTTGTCTTCATGAGTTTACAGCTTCCCTGATTTTAAGGAAGTCACTGCTACAATTCTTTGATTTACAGCTGGAATATTAAAAGGCTCCAAATTATTAATTTGCCTAAGAGAATTTTTTTTCTTTTTTGAATGCTCAAAGGCATTTCTCACAGTTTTCTAATTATTTATTGTAAAAATATACTGTCTAGCATGCTGAGCCAGATACCGACAATCACTGACAGTGTAGCTGACTCATTTTGGTTGTATAGAACCATCATAACTACTGAGTATCAAAACCTTAGCTAACAAGTTGAGCAGAGCCTCTCCTGCGCTACTGACATGTGCAGCTTGTTTGTGCTCTGAATGAAAACCACACAATGGTAAGCTGCCAACATACTGCAGCTGATTATTTAAAAAGCCCCACATGGTTATGTTCATATCAGAGACTGGCACCCCTTGTGAGTATGCAGTTTTTATGTAGCTGTCTCAAATCAACGTGAAACTGAAGGTTACCAGAAATACGGAGCACTAATCTAATAAGCCTCTCTTGCTATTGCTATTTGTAAGTTACAGATGCATGGCTACAAAGTTGTCAACGTGCATGGCCATTACATTACATTGACAGTTTCAAGATCTGTAAAAGCACTTGAGTCTTTCCTCTATGCACATCTGATTCCCATAAAATATTAACAAGAGTTACAGGCCATGTTGTTTGTGGACTGTACTCTCTAGAGTTCAAATTTTGTAATGTTTGTGGACTTCTTGTTATCTGATGTTTTTATCTGATGTCATATTACAAACAAAACCAGAGCCAACAAAAGGCAGAACAGCTCCAGAGAACCAGACAAATACACAGAATAAACCACAACTTGAAAGCAACACTTTGCTACACTCAGGCCTTACCACTTCCTTGCTAATATTTCCCTTTCTGAATCACCTTTTTGTGTACTTACCCAGCCCCCATCTGAGCTATATTTTTCCTGCTCTGTAGAAGAATTAATTTGATTTGACTTCCATTTATTTAAATACACATGAACAACCATTTATTTATTTCAGTGTGCATGCATGGGCTTATCAGAGAGCAAAAGATGTGGAGCCTGCTGGCATCTTGTTAGGAAATATTATGGTATTAATTTTTATTTTCCATTAGGTTGCCTGATTTCAGTTTGTAAATCCTTAATGACAGAACCTTTTCTTTGAATAGCTGTTCCAAATATCACCTTGCTTCAGAACATGGGAATGTAATAAATTTGCTGCTGGATGAGGTCAACAGGCCATCCGGTATGCTATCTTTAGCAGTGTTACAGATGCTGTACAGGGAGAGGGCATGAGCCTGGCAACTTTTTGTTGTACTCCCTAGTCATCTACCATCTAGGTAGTGCTAGAGGCAGCACCTCAGCTGTTCTCTCTAGTGTCTGTTTTTGAACTTGTCCATAAGTTGTCTAATGTACTTATTAAGCTGCTGATGCTATTTGGGGCGACAGTGTTTATGGCAGCAAATTTACAATCTGCTGTGTAAAAAATAGATCACTACTCCACTGTAATTATTGCCACCTCCAAGGAAGTAGCAAAGCGTCATCTTAAACACAGACCAGAAGTCTGTTCTACCTTGGGCTTTAGCAACCAGTACAAAATGATGATACTTGTACCAGGGAACCTACTATATATTTTAAGCATCCTTGAGCAGAACCTCAAAGTTACAGAAACCATTGGATGAGAAAGTGCTGACTGCTTATTTCAGTACCTTTTTTCAGTACTTTTTCTTATGTTGATACATTTAGTAATGTTGGTTACTAAACTTGTTACTAGTTTAGGGGTGTCTACAGTAGCCTTAAGTACATCCCTTTTCTGTCTTTGTGTGATGCTGGGGTTTTTTTAGTAGACCATCCTGACCTCTGTTAAGCTGGTAGAAGGGAAGGAGGCCTGGAGAGGATTCAGAGCCCTAAATATACTCTTAAAATGCACACCTAATACTTAACTTACTCTCCTCATGTCTGCTGGAGATGTAGGAGGAAGTGCTGGCCAGTAGGTATGTTGCTTTGAAAGCAGCTCCAGCCGCAGGGCTTTTTGCACTATGCCCCCATCCCCCCCTTTAAGCAGCAGCTCAGTGTATTTTGCAGCATGTCTTCCTTTCAGGCTACTTATGCTGCTGCACAGACTAATTCTAGACCTCTTCATGTTTTATAGTATTACACAGAGGTTTTGGTATCATTTTTCCAGCTGCTATATGGTGTTGTCTGTCCTCATGAGCCTGCTGCCTAGGACAGGACAGCAGTCTGTTTCTGGATGAACTGTAGTCATTGCTGGTATGGTCAGAAGCTCTTACTCATTTTCCTCCTGTTGGGGCTCAGCATTTTGCTTTAAAAGCTTCAGAAAAAAAGCCAGTGTTGTCAGAATGCTGACGAACGTCAGATTAGGCTTCGCCTGCAAAGGAGTGTAACATGCTGAAAGCCACGGCAGCTTTACCCAAGACCCGCCTATTGACACAGTCAAAGTCATGGTCTCTTTACATTTGGCGATCGCCCTCAGCGCTATTGTTCCAGCTACCAAAGGACAAGCTTGCTTTGACATGTCCAACCAACCGCGTCCCAGTGCCATGCTGCGCTGTTCTCGCTGCACCAAGGGCATTGCCATCCCGACTGCGAGTCGCCCTAGCCTTTCTCTTTCCTGTTTGCTTCTTAACGGCAGGGTTTAGGTGAGAAGTGTGGGGCTCCATGGGCCCCCTCTAGTGGATAGCTGATGGAAACGACAGGCTCGTCTTTGGACAAACGCAGTGCTCCGGCTCGGTCTCCTCGGGTGCTGGTTGTTCGGTGTCTGCTAACGTGAGCCTGGGAGACTGAAGCCTCATTATTTGATCCTGAGATTTTGTTCCTTTAAAAGCCAAAGGCAAATCAAATGTGTAGCAAAGCTCTTTATGGCTTATAAAGTACACGGCACCAAGTGAATCCATACGCAATAGATAGCTTAGTTCTAGCCGAGCATTTGTATGTCTAGAAGTTTTGTAGCTGTGGGCAAGTACATTTGTATTAGTGTTCTCATGTGCAAAGGGATTATGATATTTTTAAAGAAAAATGTTTCATGTTTTTCGCACAGCAGATGCCTTTGATCAGCAGGAATGGAATTATTTGTGTGATAATTTGGAATTGAATTCGATTTACAGTATGTTAATTTAAAATTTTGCATTGACTTTTGAAATGACAGTCATCAAGAGGGGTGCCCAAAATTCTCATCGGATATTAAATAAAGGGAGAGTGGTTGCTTGAGGAACTGGTCTTCTGAAATGCTGAGATGCCTGACTAAACTGTTGTCTGAGGGTCAATAAGCATTTCACAGAGGCTGTAACTGTGCAGAAATGAAACACAAAATAGGAAGGCACACTATCTGTTTTAAAAACTAATTTTGCTGAAGGTTGAAAAAATGTTAGATAACAGCGTGATATTTTAACTTCTTAGACACATGACTGAGCAACATATTGATCACGATTTTACAACAGGAATTAAATCTAAGAGTTTGTATTTTTTAGCTGTTCTATCTCTCTGAAATGTGCAAAAGTTGTTGGCAGATAAACTTCAAAGCAGCTGTGCTCAGGATGTTGAAGCTTTGCAATGTTATCAGACCCAGCCACAGAGATTGCACTTTAGTAGTAGCACTGGAAAAACTCTTATTTGAAATGCATATTACCTCTCAGTGCAGTACATACTGCCCTCCTACCCTCCCTTCTTCCCTCCCTTCCCTGCTCCCTTCTGCCTGCCTTCGTTTCTTCCTCTCCTTTTCGATGTCTCTTTCCAATTGTTCTGTCTTCCAGCACTATTCTCAAACACCACTTCCCAAATCATGCTGTGACATTTCACCAGAAGAGACTTTGTGTTTACTGTCCTGTGTCTGCTGCCTGACTTGCATTCATGCATTACCTCCTATAGACCCTGCTACCATGTGGGAGAAAGCGGTTGAGGGCTCATATTTTACTCTTTGGCATTCCTTTCACTGCTGTCCCTAAGGTGGTCCTCCAGCCATTTTTCTCTGCTTGACTTTCTGTATGTTTAACCTTTCCTGAAATCACTTCTCCTACCCTTACTACTGACATTTGGGTGACTCATTTTGGGAGGTGATAATGTGAGACAAGTGACATTAAAACAGCACACAGTCAAACGTGTGTTTGGACAGCCTATATCCATAATCATACTCCTGCCTTGGAAGAGTGCTGGCTGGCTGAGAAGTAAAATTGGTGGGTTTCATCAGCTGACATTATTTCAGTACTCAAAGTGAGGAACTTGGTAAATCACCATTAACATCATTAGCATAGTTACACTTGTGTTGTAGACATTTGGTAACTGGCTATACATCACTTTTTTCTTCAGCTGACCCTTTTTTTCCTTGCGATTCCTGATGTTTATAATAGGAATCCACTTATATATGCCATATACATATGTATACTCAAGCATGCACACACACACTGAGTTTTGGTTAATTGTTGTTAACTGCTGGTGGTTTTTTTATTACAAAACATATTTCTCTATCAATCTGTTTGCACTGCTTTGTTTTAGCTTCATCTAATGCACTGGAACTCCACACTTTACAGCAGCATTGATGAAGCAGTAGGGAAGAAGCACGGCATAGCTATTATTGCTTTGTTTGTGCAGGTAAGTTTCCTGTGTTGCACTGTCATTTGTCTGAAGAGAATGAGTTCCTTTCCGTTTTCTTTCATTTTTATTGATTTCATAAAATAAAACAATGTATGACTGCTGGTATTCTATTTGTAATATACTTCTCAGTCTGTCTTCTGTGTATGTGCATTGAAATTCCATTGTGGTTAAACAAGTAATCCGTGTTTAAATGGGATGTTGGGAGTATGTTGGTTAAAGAAGGGATGATACATAATTGGCTATCTCTCTGTGACTCTGGCTGTAAGCAGATACCCAGTCTCTATTCCTCTGAGGACAGAATGAGGGTTGTCAAGAGGCACAAATGCTTCACTATATCTGTGATGTGTTGTTCTCCATTCCTGGCCAGGCCTGCTGTTTGGGGATTGAGGAACTATACAGAGGAGGTGAGGAAAGAGGAAGAAAAAGCCTCACCCACCAGCACAGCTGAAAACCGATAGTAAGCTTATGCTTTTCTGAACACAGGGACAAGTGTGTTTCTTTACACAGAATGCATGTGAGGTGGGATGACATCACTTCTTCAAAGATGCCAGGCTGATAATGTACCAAGACTTGACACAGACCCCAGCAAAAAGCCTGCGACAAAGGAGGCTTAGAGCTTCCTGGGGAGAAGGTGTAATGCAAGCTGGGAAGTTGGCCCCATTATCTATTTGCTATTGAAGGTGTTTCAAGGGATGTACGCTATAAAGCAGATTTTCAGTTTTGGTCCTCAGACACCATCCTTCTCATGAGAAATGGCAAACTGTTTTATTTGAATGGGTTTGGAGGAAGAGGTTTAGAGTTCATGCTTAGAGCAAATGGATTTTCTTTCACAGTCATATTATTAATTATGTATTGCATAATGAGTTTATGAGTGCCTTTGAGCTTTACCTCTGTTTGAATTTAAAGGTACATTGGTTACAGCTCCAACACTCTGAACTGCTAAAAATGGAAGTTAGAAAGTCTTCAGTTTTGTATCTGGAGGGCTGTGTAATAATTGCTTATGTAAGTCACTTTCTAATTCCAGCAGAGGTAACCTTCGAGTTAGTTAGAAAGTTATATATAAGTTCTTAAATAAATCTGAGACTTCAATGATACATTTTCCATTTCTGGTCTCTCACCTTCATCAGAGTTTGTAAGTATTCCAAAGGGCTTTTTCATTAGCCAAGAAAGGCATCATATAATTACAACTGACCAAGAAATAACAGCATTTATGCTGCTTATTAAAGGAGTAGGGAGAGGAAATTTGGTGAACATTTCTCCTGTTTCAAAGGCATGAAAATGTAGTTTTGCATGACAGTTCTCAAAGACATCATTTTAAGTTCAATGAAAATATTTTCACTGATTTAAGTGTCATTTAAGTGTAACCGTTGGTGATTCTTAATTTAGAAACAGTGTCTTTGAAGTGATTTCTGTATCTTTTATGCACATTGAGGGTTTAATATTGAAATTCCATTCTGAAAGAAAAGAAAATCTTCTGAAATTCCAAGAAATAACAAAGTACTTTTTGTTTGACATTCAGTTGTGTCCTTCCAGTGACTACTGTGCTGTTCTATTCCAAAAGAAACAAAAAGCAAACAAAATTTCAGGGTCTAGCTTACTTACTCTCACTGTTGCCAGCTTCATTCCTCACCTCAAATGTGTATGTGTTGGCAAAGAAACCAAGTGGAAGGCTGTCTTCTGTCTTCCTATTTTGGCAATGTTGTTCTGAATGTAAAAGCCAATATCCTAGAGTGGGCAATTTAGAATCATCTGAAATCACTGTGCAGAGTGAACAACATACGTGGAAAATGAGAATCTCTTATTTCAACAACGGGTTTCTTTTGAAAACCCCATCTTCTGTGCATTTGGTAAAGGCAGTGCTGTAGGCTGCCAGGATCACTGGCAGGATCCCAGAGATGCCATGAGGGAGATGATCTGCCATTCTGTGCTCTGCAGGCAGGAAAAAAACTCCCCCAAGCGTCACCTTGGGCCAGATTTGTAACACTGTGGGGACAAATTCGAAAAGTGTCTGTCATGTTCATTCTGTTCCTTTCTGTGTACTTCTCTGACAAAAACTGGTAAGGACAAACGGCATCCTTGACATTTATATGCCGTAATGCTGCTTGATTTTGACTCCACATGCAGTATATGCTGCAAAACAGGGTTAGTCAAAACTTGCCAGTCTTAACTGTGATGCTGTCTCTTGTTCTGTGAGTTTCTGTTTCTGCTTTAAAGTTATTTACCTCATTTCCTTCTGACTGGTGGCTTTACAGTGGTTTAATTGGAGTTGCCATGTATCAGTGTATTTGGTTAACACAATGCTGTGTAGTTTGACTAAAACCAACTACAGAACTTACTGTTCTGGCTGACCTCTGTCTTGCCTTATAGTTTCTGAAACAGCAAAATACCGAAACTCATCTCTACTTGCTGCATTTCAGATAGGAAAAGAGCATGCAGGCCTGAAGGCTGTGACTGAAATTCTCCAGGACATCCAGTACAAGGTAAGGCATTGTCTGAAGAAATGCTTCCTTCACTGACCAGGTAGAGAGAAAGTAAGTGTGTGTGAAGCTAAGAGATGGGTTTCAAATGTGTTTGTATTAAAGCCATGTGTGAAAAACATAATTTGGTGGCCTGCATGAGAACCTCAGCATTTTACAGTGTTCAGATAATATACAGTCTTTGTAGTTGCTTCCTTTTCTGGTGGCCAGAAAATTTGATCTCCTGTACCAGTAACTGATTGCAGATAGTACCTTTTCAGTGATTTTCACAGAGTCAGTGTGAATGTAAACACTGCAACATGCTTAGCGAGCACCAGCAGCAGTATCTCCAAACCTATCTGGTTTTAATTTGTAGAGGAAAAGAATATTTGAACTGAGCACCCATATTAACTTGCAGTGGGAAATCGGCAAATACAATGCTGTCTTGTCAGGTGGAGTATGTGTGGGGCTCCTGAAGGACAGATAATAAACCTAGCAGGACTGAGGAGATATGAGTGCTTTCCAGAATGTTGATGCTATCTTAAATGACCTTGGGCAAGTTACTTCCACCTCTCTGCTTCATGTCTCTGTCTGTGACATAGAAATAATCATTCTTACCTTTGATTTTAAAAGACTTTGAGATGTATTAATGAGATGTTCTGTTTTGGTCTGGAGACATTAGCCATTCACCTCAGTGGATGCTGAAGTGTAGAAAAATTAGAAGCTGTTATTAGAATGGAATTGAAAATCTGTCAGTCAAATAATATATGGTAAACTTTAGTCATGATGCTAAAGACTGCAAACTCATTGTTTATGAAGGTGTCAGGGAAAACAGTTAGTGTTTAGAACTCCATACTTTCATTACTGAAATGTCAGCGAAGTAGAGGAAGGTCATGAAAGGCCTCGTCATTGTGAGTGTGTTATAATAACAATTTTCAGAGGGTCAGCATCAAATGTACTTTTGGCATATATAAAATTTTCTTGCATTAAATATGTGGAACCAGCTTTATCTTATTAAGTGTCATCCACATCGGTCAAGGCAAAGCTCACTTCGGCCCTTGGATTTTAAACTCAGTTTGTATGGAGCCCTTGAGTTTCATGTAGAGAATTTCAAGTCTGGAACATGGAAGAAGCTCAGGTACTAAAGGCAGAAAGTTAACAAATTGTTGGGATAATCTTAGAAGAAAAGAATAAAATAGAATAAAAAAATGTGTTTATGTGGCTGCAAGGACAAATGCAATGATGATTAAGTGGGGGCTAGTAATGAGGTTACTTTGCGCAGGAATTCAAGTCTTAATGTTATAAGAGCACACAGTGTGTTTTACCTCTCTGTTCATCATGATTTTAATAGAAATTAGATATGAGATTTATTTGTATTCACTTTTTCAGGGAAAGTCCAAAACAATACCCTGTTTTAATCCCAACTCTTTATTGCCAGGTAGGTGTCTTTGCGTACTTTTGTGTATGTAGATTAGTAGCTAATTGCAGAGGCTGGGACAATCTTGAGTTAAAGCACAGTCTAATTGGAAGCCTGGGAGTGTGTCCCATAAGGTGGTAATGCATTTTGCACCTAGTGGTGCTAACAGGCATAGGGATGAAGTCCTTTGGAATTTATGATACATCTGCATCTGTGAGTGGGATGTGATACTGCAGTCCATGCACTGCTGGCAATATGGCAGCTAATTTTCCTGACGATTTCTCATCCCATCTAAAGGGGGAGCTGTGTGTATTGTTTTCTCTAATTTGGCACAGAATAGGAAGCATAAGGTTATCCGCTTATCAAGGTAGCCTTTTGGTAGCATCAAAAGGCAGTGACAGTTGTGTAGCATACAAGGAGTAGTGACAATGGGAGGCAAATTCAAATTCATATAACTAAAAGTAAAAGAGTAATAGTAAGAAACAACCACTACCTCTACTACTTGTCTACTACTACTACACTACCTTGTCTTGAAAAAACATGACTTTAAAAATAAACAACAAGATGAATGTTTCTGCAAGGAGTCTTTGTGAGCTAAATTCTTCACTGTAGTGTCAGGATCTTTAATTTTCAAAGTACTTCAGGTCTACATGAAACTGTATCAATTATATATATCCAAATAATGCTATTTAGGTTGCAAAGTCAATTGCTCAGCAATTAGGAATTGCAGGAATTAAGGCTGCCTGTGCCCCTTTGTTCATATACATTATAGAACATCTTTTAATTGCATGACCATAAGTTATTTTTTACAGGACCCCTGCCTCACAGTTCCTGTTTGATGCTGATTGAGTCACAAAAACCAAAATTTTCATAAGTCATCTCTAACTATGTGTTCCTCATTTTCTAGGTGCCCGACTTGAGATCATGGGGTCTGATTTGCAGAAGTGCTGAGTGCTTACGCCTCCAACTGAAGTCAATGGGAGCAGTGCTCTGACTGTATTAAGTGCTATAGAAAGTTAATTACTCTTAAGAAATCAGGTTCTAAGCATCTCATACTGAACACCTCAAATGAATAGATG
>JBCJKH010044815.1:0-15667 GCA_039877255.1 Loriculus beryllinus
AGCAATTTTGCATATTGCTGAGTTTATGTGAATATCCCAATGGAAACTGTTTCAAGGCTTCTACACTTGTATTGTAATCATGACAGACCTCTCTGGCAGACCAAAAAAATCAGATCTCTCCAAACGTCTGAACAGCAACCAAAGAACACTGTTAAGCAACTGTTCCCATGCCCTTTCCCACTCTTTTGCTGTTAAAGAAAGGATGCCAGAATATTGTTACATATGGGTTTATGTTTCAGGAGTTACAAAAGCTTCTCCTTCAAAAATTATTGCTAAAGTAGCTTAAAATCCCAACTCTGAACCAAGGACAGTATAAAATCTAGATGTCTTTTCACATTTACTTACAGATCACTTACAGATCTTTTGTGCCAATTCAGTTTGGAGATGCTGAGGCACACAGAGAATTTTCTAATATCTCTGTTGTGCAGATAGAACCCAAGGCTCCATACTTATTTAACTTAGCAGCTTCGTTTTTCAGAACCACAGAATAATTTCAGCTTGAAGAGGCCTCTGGAGGCCATTTGATCCAACCTCCCTGCCCCACCAGCATGGCCAATTTTGAAGTTAGACCCAACTTCAAAGTTAGTTCACTTTTCTCAGGGCATTTCAAACCATTTTATAAGGGTAAACATCATAATTGTCTTCCTTTTAACTGATGAGTAAAATATTAATAAGGAAGACAAATAACTTCTTAGTATCATACAAGTCAAATTTGAGATACTCAGGACAGTGAGAAGAGCGTGCAGCAAGCTCACTGCCCTGGACTTCAAGAGAGCAGACTTTGGCATGGTTTAGTGTGAGGTGTCCCTGCCCATGGCAAGGGGGTTGGAACTAGATGATCTTAAGGTCCTTTCCAACCCTAACGATTCTATGATTCTATGGTCTTAAATTCCATGGATCAAGCAAGAACAGTTTCTTTACACAGTTAAAAATAAAGTCCTACCTGTTTTAAGTGCTGCTTGTACAGAACCTTTATAAAGCTGTCTTTGCGCTAGTATGAAAAAATGGTAAGCCTCAGCTCCTCGCCAAGCATTGTCTGCAAAGCGGTTAGTTGAAGAAAGAACATCTTCTTCTAGCAAACCAGCCAGAGCTGAAGCAGTCTGAAAACAAAGCAATATCACATGTAATTTTTATATGAACCAGATACAGCAGAAAATGGAAATATATGAAAAGAACTTTTCTGTATTTGATGATTACACCACTGTCTGTGTTAACTAGGGAAAATATAAAGACACAGACCTAAACTGAGCATTGTTAGGCATTTTATACAGTGCATAAGCAGAACATATGGTGCACATTTTAGAAGATAAATGTCATATACATGTGTACAAATATATTCTGTGCACATCTGCAGACTGGTTCATACTTTGGATTAATACTGCATTTTAACACCAGAGCTGTTAAAAATGCTTAAACTCTTTCATTTGTGCCTATAAAGATGAAAGGGTGAGCAGAAAAGATCTTCTGTTTGTTTCCCCCTATCTGGAGGCATCTTCCTATTCATTTATAGCCAAGATAGCTTAAACCAATCACAGATCTGTCTTTCAGATTGATACTTAACCCTAAGCAGAATTAAGTAAGCATTAAGACAGGAAAGTGAGAGTCTTGCAGGAAAAAAAAACTTTGGACTTTCTTAGTATGATTTTCACTGTTGTAGTGAAAATATTAAGAAAAACACATTACACTTAAGAAGAAAAATATCTATTAACAAATATGATTTAAATGTTTGAAAATAATACTTTATGTCTCTGTGGAAGACTTGCTAAAGGAAAGCTTTATTCTTAGCAGGATAAAGGGTTATTAAATAAAAACTGTAATAGCCTCATTAAGACAGCTTGCTTTAGTCTGCCTAGGTAACGCATACCAGAATTCAAGAAAAAAGAAAGAAAATACTCTACCTCTGAACTTTTTCCTTTAACTTTTCCCCTTTGTGCATTCTGTATTTGTTCATGACACTGTTCTATAAGTAAGGCTGACAACACATAAAGCTTTTTAACTCGCAAAGGCTTTGTCCTTTTCTTTGACTCTTCATCTGCAATCTTAAAAAAAGAGAACCAAGGAATTTAATGTAGATTAAAAAAATTATTAGAAGAGTCACTTCATTCTGTTAGACAACTGCATGCGTGTACAAACACAAAAATCATGCAAAAAAAAAGATCCTGCACTTAAATGTAGTAATTCAGACTGCAAACAGAACTATAAATTAAAATGTAAAAGTGAAAAATGCACATTTCTCTATTTAGCTAGTAAGTATATAAAGCCAGATTCCCAGGAAGTATAATGTAGTATAACCCTGTATAAGTCTACTGACAATATAAAAAAATAAACTAAAAAATAGTCATTTTAAAACACTGAAGTCTAAGAAATATGTAGCTTTCAATAAGGCCTGGTGGTTTTCCTAGAAAAAAAGAATGGCTTTTAAAAACAGCATACAAATACATATTTTTTACTTCAAATATTTGCTGTAAAAATTATATCACTCTTACATACTTCATGAGCCATGTACAGAAATCTCAGAAACACAAACCAAATACACGCAATATCATTACCTTAAAAGCACACCATAGCATTTTCTATTGAAAGAACTAATTGAAGAAATACCAAAATTTAACTAAATTTGGTTTTTTATAAAAATTTAAGAATAAAGGCAATAAAACCCTAACCCGGACAACATATAAAATAATATGAAAAATGAACTCAGGCTGGTCTGCTATACTCCTTTACTAGGCAATCCTTGATGTTGACAACAGAATGTTTTACAAGGTGCAATTTATCTCATTCAGAAGTGAAAGTCTGAATAAATCAATCAGACGTTTTGTGTTCTGAAAGTTTCTTCTCCACTGGCTACAAGGGACATATAGGGTAACTATTTCAGATAGAGACACCTGGACTCAAGAGCTGAATTCATCTTTGCAGTATCCTGTATGACACCTGCTCGTTGCCTGTATGTTGTTAACACTAAAATAACCCCAAGAAAACCAAAGTAAAAAAAAAAAAAAAAAAGGCATGGAAAAGTAAGAGCTACTCCAAAACCCCAGTTATTTGACATAAAAAGAAAACCTATAATACCTTGAACATGAGCTTAGCAGCTTCAAAGAAATAATTTGCTTTACGATAGAGTTCTATAGCATCAAAGATTTTATTCTTTTCCAGTAAATGACTTGCGTATCTGGCTAACAAGGATCCAATCTCTTTCATGTTGTGATTTTTAGCCAGCTCCACAGCTTTATCCCACTAGAAATGAAAGCAGAGAATTACCATTTTCAAATACAGAAAGCAGACCTCATTTTCAAATACATTCTCAGAACAAGGTGGTTAGAATCACAGAATCATAGAATAGTTAGGGTTGGAAAGGACCTTAAGCCGCACACTGAAACCAGCTCATGTTCATTTTCTCATCAACCACCACCCCCAAGTCCTTCTCTGCAGGGCTGCTCTGAATCTCTTCTCTGCCCAACCTGTAGCTGCGCCTGGGATTGCTCTGACCCAGGTGTAGGACCTTGCACTTGTCATGGTTAAACTTCATCAGTTTGGCATCAGCCCACTTCACAAGCATGTCAAGGTCCCTCTGGATGACATTCCTGCCCTCCAGTGTGTCAACTGAACCACACAACTTGGTGTCATCGGCAAACTTGCTGAGGGCGCACTCAATCCTACTGTCCATGTCAGCGACAAAGATGTTGAACAAGACCAGTCCCAGCACTGATCCCTGAGGGACCCCACTCGTTGCTGGTCTCCAGCTGGATATTGAGCCATTGACCACAACTCTATGTGCAGCCATCCAACCATGATTATCCACAAATAGTTTGCAACATTTGTGTGCAATATTTCATCACCATTTAGAACCAGGCTACTATAAAATTAAAGTAAAAAGCAAGAGAAAACAAATGCTAACATCATTGCCAATCATGTGGCAATGGCCTGTGAAACAAATAACGGGACCTCTGTCCAATACCACATACAAAGCAGTTGCTTCTGGTTTGATAAAAGCTTTGCAAAAATTACTTCATTGCTGCTCACATTGATTTCAACACTTCTGAAATTACTAAAACCCAGACTCTCAAAAGCATGTGTAAAAGACTTCAGCCCATAAGCTTAAGGCACAAACAGTAACATTTTATTTATCCTTCTATACACATTTTGTCTGTCAATCTTCCTGATCTTGAACAGTTTGGCTGCTGTGTTTGCCCCAGATCAAAAGTTCAGCAGAACTCAGAAACTTTATAGAATCTCATAACCTAGTAGCCCTTAAGATCCATAAAGTAAGAAGGTGTTCACACAGAGCCAGCACTAGCCAGTCGTGCCATTCCCATACATCAAGTTCATCACAGCCATCCTCAGTTTCATTCTTATTTGTGTTGACACAAACATTTGCACTGGTAAGTCATACTTGGGGACCAGGTGTAGCTGTAAACACACAGATCATTTTTCAGATTAATTTTTTTCCAGCTACATCCTAATGCAGCCACAAATACATTTGCATTTGTAACAGGAAGGAGGGGGATGTAGAAAATGAGCAGCCAGAAGCTCTCCAGTCTTCCTTCCATTCCATCAGGAGGCAGTATAGCCTGGCTCTACAAATGCCACGAATGTCTGTATGCTAAGCACACTTACCACACACACAGACAGAAGTGGCACTGCTGAATTTAGCTTTGGCCCTCCAGGGGCCTAAACCTGATTTCAGATAACTTTCTTGAGCATGAAGAATGAATTTTTCAGAAATCATGACAAATGATCAGACACTTAACACAGACTTATATTTAGCTGGGCATTAGAATAGAAATCTGGATTGGTGATGCAAATTATCTACTGCTGGTTTACCTGATTGAGATGTACACAGGTATCTACTGCATCCTTTGGTCGATTACATTTCAGAAAGGCTGACACAGCTTGTTCACACATCCCCACTCTTACGAACATATAAGCTATATCCTGCAAAACGCATCAGCACCATGTTAATAAACTCACTTCCAGATTTTTAATACATTGCACAGCAACTGCAATATTATTATATTCTTGTTTAATTCCAAGAAGTTGGAGGAAAGAGGTTGTTTGCCTCATGGATTCTGGAAAGACAACATGCACTGTTGTAAATCTTTAGAACAGTGCGCTACTTTCACACACTGCTTCTGAATTAAAAAATAAAAGCCATTTAAATATTTTTCTATCAAATCATACCAGAAGCACTCTGTTCTTACACGGAAGAGGCTAAAACAAAAGTGCTGTCTTGCTTCGTTCAGACAACTGAAAATGGCATTAAATAAGCATGTTTTGCATTTTTCAAGCATTTTGGGTTAATTAATCATATCAGTTTTAAATCGGCTATTGCTTAGTAGGTCATTTTAGGCTATACCACCCACTTTCCTTCCTTTCACAGGAGCGAATCTTCAGTTTTTACTGAACATTAGCATTCCCACCAGAGCTACCATGTAAGAAGTTAAAGGGATAAACAACCAGGAAGAATTAAAGGAAAAAAACCCCTAGGCTAGACAACAAAATGAAAACTGAAGCATCCAGACATGAAGAGTGACTTCTCAGTGAAGTACAGATATCTCAGAGAGAAATGTCACTATTTGGGGAGGGGTGCAATAAGTTGTGACTTAGCCAGGTAGCCATAAAGTATGATGAATCATCAGGTCTTTCTGGGGAACCTAGACCATACAGGAAAGGAAGAATGATGGAGGAACATTAGAGATCAATACAAAGTAACACCATTATGCTTAAGCGAGTAGGTCGCATACTCCATTCCTTCTCTCTTTCTTACTTAACACTCCCAAGATGGGAAATTTTAAATAAATGGTTGAGCATAAGACAATGAAAAATGCTTTTTGCTTACAGGGAGCAATTTATTATTCTCTGGAAGTGAGTTAGCTAGATTCTCCAGTCCTTGGTAGTCCTCTAGCATGTAGTAACATTCAGCTAAACGTTCCTGGTTTCGTCCTTGTACATAATACTGTACAGCATTTAACCTAATAAGGAAAAAAGAAAAAAAAGTGTAATGGCTTCTGGTATATAAACACAAGTGAAGCTTCTCATTGTGTAAGCCTTTTGCATTTGTGAATTTAAAATTACATTATTTTAAATAAGTAACTTTGCTTCAGAGAGCTTTTGTAGCTAGAAATTCACTGTTTTTCTAAAACGCACTAAAATGCTTAACTTTCAGAGATCATTATGTTTAAGTAGTAGCAAGACTGTTTCTGTAACTAGCATAAGGTTAGGAATTCAAGGAATCTTAAAATTGCATTCCCACATCTGCACAAGTCATGGCTGATAATGGACAACAGCTTAGAACTAAACTTTCAGAAAAGAGCTTTACTGTTGTGCCTCTACGTTTTAAAACACAAGCACTAAGATTTCCAAGACCAGTCTCCAAAGTTACCTAAACCATTTAAAAAAAAAGTCAACTTGCAGAATCTAATCACAAGCTTTAAACTTCTTTGGGACTCAAGTTTTTTGTGATAATATACTTGAGCTAATTGCAATAAATAATGGAGCTGTGGAGACAGAGTGTTCTGGATGCAAAAACTTGACATGGGATTAGAAGACAATAAGAAAAATTCATGAAAAAAATTTTCCCTGCAAGTTCTTAACTATGAAGACATCACTTCTGGCTCATTAAGTACCTGACTGCAAAACGTTCTGGAGGAATACCATTACAGGTGTGTGCTGCTTAAAAGACTTCCTTGGGCACCCAGTTTGCATAGTAACTGCAGACAGCTAGGCCAGAGAGTGTTCTGGACCTTTTCAAATATTTGTGAGTTTAAGCATTCTAGAAATATTGTGGTTAGTTTTGAAATTCACTGATGTTCAATAATTCTCTCTCCTCCCCTCCTTTGAAGCAGACAGTCTTCTGGGAAAACTCAGATTTTTATCACCTTCATTCTTTCAGTTCAACAGCTTTCAGTTTAAAGGTACATGCATCGATGGAACCATAAAGGTCTCAGCTAAATCTCATCATTCCAAAATTACTGCATCCTAACTTCCCTGACATCTGTTCCTCCTCATAAATTAAGTCTTGTCATCAGTCGTGTAATTTCCTTTGTAGTTTCCTTCTTACCAGTTCCTCAACAGAATGTACATACCACTTCTGACGGTCTGCAAAGTAATCTCCAATAGCATTGTATGCTTGTTCAAGAAGGGCATCATCTGAATCACCTGAGCCAGTTTTCAATAGCTGCAATACTCGGAACCAATCTCCCAATTTTATACGCAGTCCAATGGCAAGATCTCTAGTATAAACAGAACATAGCAGGAAAAAGTCAAAGACAATAAAACTACTAACAAAAAATTTGAGAAAAGCATCCAAAGTATTTTCATGTTCATAACCTACACTACAGGTGTAAGAGTGATCCCAGGTAACTTCTTTACAATTGAAACATTATTTTGTAAAAACATATACTCAGAGAGCTCGTAGGTTATATCATACATGCACTTCCCTGTTAGCCATGCTTCTGTGTGAGGAGTTAAATGCAGCTGGTGAGACAGCTGGGACTGATGTTACTTCAAGTTTCCTCTTATTCTATATACCATTCTTTAACTTTCACTTCTGACTATGATTCTGTGACTGCTACAATAGATGCCAGCAGCTGCAAAAGGCTAAAAGCTGACAAAGGGAGATGAGGGGAAGGGCTAAGAAGCAAGGAATATGAATAACAGAGGCTAAAGCTGCGATGTAATAAAATGGATTTCAGAGACTTCTCTTTCAGATTCATGATGACTTCTGATGAAGGATAAAGGACTCAGAAATAGTCTTTCCTTTTTATTATTCATGCATACATATGGCCCACCATGTGTCTGCCTGGCACGTTCTTTCTACCATATAAAATAATTCTCTATTACTTCACACACAAGTAATTCTGCAGGTCCATAGAAGATAAATAGGAGAGATCTATACACTTCCTTTAAAAATGCCCTAAACTTAAAAGTGAGTTATGGAAGGCAATAGCAAGTCAGTGCAGCCAACATCTATCTAAAAATATTTTATTTGAAAAATAGATTTATTTCAGCCTGATTTATGGTACATCCTTATTAAGATTTTTCTAGTGGTAAGGAGACACATACAGTCAATACAGAATTACCATATTCTTGTAGCTGGAAATAAGATGTACTACTGTTGAAGAAAACAGTGAAAAAAGTAAGTCTTTGACTTCTGCAATCATTCTGTGGCTAAGTTTCTCTTCAGCCACATGGAAAGGAATATGTCATATGTGAAAATCGGTGTTGCAGTGCAACTCAAGTACGTATGAGGCAGTCCACCTCTCCAAACCAGCATGCTTCCATTGGCTAATTAGTCATGTGCAAGAAAGCTTTCTATTACCAGGCCATGCATCTCTCCCCAGCTCCTGCCTCTTCCTTCCCCTTACTAGGAAGAGGAAGGTTTCCCATTCTTGTGGCATAAATCATAGAATCGTAGAATAGCTAGGGTTGGAAAGGACCTTAAGATCATAAAGGAAGAATTTAATTTTTTTCTCCATGTCATTCCCTGCTTTTTCTAATGGCTTCATTAATCAAAGCTTTAAAATTCATATGTGCATAAGTGATTCATGCTTCTCTATGTATAACTACAGGCATATGTATGACTATATATGACCTACAGGCTACATCATCCAACTGCTGCTTATTATGCCTCATTAGCCTTTTTCAGTAAAGACAATGCTCTAGCTAATTACTTAGTGTTAATTTACATTTCCCAGTAATGTTGTAATTTTGCTTTGTTTGTTTTCATTCCTGAGCAAAAATTCTATTGATTGATCCACAGTTTCATCCAGAGTCTTTTCGCTCTCTCCAGAGATTACAGTTCATTAAGAACTGTTATTTGTATATGTAATTGGAAAGAATGTGTACTTGGCTACTAGCTAAAAGCAACACTACATAAATTAAATGTTAGTTGAGATTGTTTTTGGTTTTGAATTCCAGCTGAAATACCAACAAAACACTTGCAAAAAACCATGTATGAAACTCAACGCTACCTGGAACGCTGAGGTTTTGCAATCAGTTTGCCATGCACTGATTTCCATATAGAACTGGTTATCTATGGATACCATCTGATCCACCTGTCTTTCCAGAAACTGGCAGAGTCTTCAGTGCTAAAACAGCCGTCCCTTATTAAGGAACACTTTTTTTCCCTGCTCAGACTTTTTTTCTGTATTTGCTGCTGAGGTGACTACATGCAATTACCTTCTGTCCATATCCAGATACATTCTTTCAGCTTCTTCAAATCTGCTAAAATAGGCTGCCACTTCTGCTTGCTTCATTGACTCACTCTGCAGGTTCCCTAGACGCTTCACAAATTTAATACCTTGATAATCTCTGCAGCGTACAAAAGCTTGTTCAGCAGTCTGCAGATCCAGCTTCTGAAGAGCAGCTTCAGCCAGGAGACGCCTGTGTGAAATGTAAACAAAACAGACTGAAAATCAGCAATAAAGCAAATTAAAGCAGGATCCATTTAACTCGTAATTATTTAAAGACATGCAAGCTACTGCAATGGTATTGTTTACTAACTAATCTTTAATTCAGTTGTATGTTTGTTCCCAGTACATTCTGTGATCTATCATGTACTTGCTCAGGGAAAGATGTTCAAATAATTGCTAATATTCCTTTGTTCAGGTGTTCAAATGACACTGGCTTGGAAGACACAGGGCAGAGACTGAGCCTCTGAAGATGTGGATTTGTTGCCTGCTGCACTGGGGAAGCCCAAGTTCATCTGTTTACTTGCATGCCAAAATAATATAGCCACTATCAAAGAGGTGAGGGCATTCACCAGTACCACTCAGCCCAACATTTCGCTGCAGCTGAGATGCTCCATCCTTTAGAGCACTCCAACAGAGTGATGGGATTCCTGCACACAGCACTAGTTACCATGGGCATCAAATCTTTCCTTTCAAAAGGGAGCCGCACATCTTCAGTGATATGAACCATTTAGCCAGGGTCAGAGACTGAAGGGATAAGTACCGAAGTATATGCCAGATTTTAAATTAACCAGCCAGCATGAAAAAGAACTTGAGCTCCTATATGCATCTCAGTTGCCAGCACTGCCAGGTGATTGCACAGAGCGCTCCCACACGCCAGCAGTTGTGCTGTGGCCAGAGCTTCTGGAGAACATTCACTGATTCTTTTTTTCTTGGTACAATCCCAGCTTCACCTGAGAAAAAGCACCTAAGAAGAACATTTCATGGATTGCATTGAGATGTGTCAAAGCTGTGGGGCTGCTGCTTGCTGGCAAGCATGTGCTGTGGTTGGCCACAGCAGCCATAGGCACTAGTGAAATGATAGCAGCAATGAGAGGATTCACAAAGCACTGTGCGTGCTGCAGGGAAGGGCAAGGACACACAGGGGAAGGGCACCTCTGGCAGACTTGTTTCAGATGTTCCTTTTCTGGACTGTTTCACCCGTGAACATCCCCAGGGAAGTCATCACCAATACACCCCCTCCACTATGATGCAAGCAGTTAAGGCATCACCCTAGCACCTTTTGCCCTCCCCATTTGTGTTTTCCATCTTCATCACTGACATATACAGACATGTGTTAACACCCTGTCCTCTGGGGAGCTGGCTTGGATTTTCCAAAGTCAGTCCTCACACTGGAGCACAGCAGAAACCACTGGCAGATGTGTGGAGGAGTGGAAGGAAAGGGGAGATTGTTTTGCATTTCATCTGCCTTTGTGTTTTTTCATTTACTGTAAGAGCATGCAAGCCAGGTTCAGTCTCATTGAGATACTCCTTCCTAAAGAGAGACTAAAACTATTTTGTTTATTTTTAACTGTACTTGGTTCCACATAGGCTTCCAAACAACCATGACAGCCCTGCTCCTGCATTTCTTTGAAAATTAGCTTGCACACAAGGGATCTTTATTCTGAAGCTGTGTATGTTGTTGTGTCCCAAACTGGATTGACAAAAGGATGCTATCTTCAGGAGTGAGTAAACATTTTCTCTGAATAGATAATTTCTGAATGACCCTTCTGTATTCCTTTTTACAAAGAAGTCCTTTCTGCATTCCCCCCTCAAACTAGACAGATGTGCATACAGCTGCTTCAGCAGCTCCGTACCAGTCTTGACAAGATAGATTTCTGAGAGCCACAACTGAATGTTAAAAGCCAAGTTGAATACAATTGAGAGATAAATGAAGGTAACAGAACTAACAACTTCCACAAGACTGATCCCAACAGAAACCAGCCAAGCTTGGGTCATGTCTAGCTCAGCTCTGCTAACCCTGCTCCTGTCAATGGGCCAGTGCATTGGCATGCTCAGTTTGCTGAAATCAAAGTCTGCTGGGGCACAGCATGGGAGCAGTTGGGGGGCACAGACACCCTTCCCACCTGAAATGACTCCACTTTCCTACAGCTGCACCCAACCCAGGCTTCCAGATGTGTCAAGCAGTGCTCATCCCTATGATGGGAACAAAGGCTTTTCATTACTGCACGAGGAGAGAAGCAATTTGCTTTGCTTGCTTCAGACAAATAGAGCCACACATGCAGAAGTTTGGGGTTTACATTAACATAACTCCACTGGCTTTTGCCAGACCTTTACAAATGTCACCCATGTCCATGGCAGGTTGAGTTCAAGTTGAGCCTCAAAATAGCACAGATGTCTAGCAGTGAGAAGGCAAAAGGCAATTCTTCCAGTCCATATGTTCTATTTTGGTGTGTAGCACCTTCACAGTAGAGGGTGAAACAAAAAGTTACATGCTGACACAGGCATTTATTATAAGCATTTCAAGTCTGTCAGTCAACCCTGTTTCATCTCACCACTTAAGGGAGACTTCATCCTCACAGAGAACATCACTCAGAGCTTGATGTGAGTGTAGGACTGACAGTGAGAAAACACCTGCAAGCATCCACGCCTTAATGCAGTGTCGTCTTGGAAACTAGAGGTTTTGCTGTTTAAAGATGTAAGAGCTGAGAACTACCACAAGCTTTCTAAAGAGGAGAAAGTTCCACGAAACAGCAGTTCCAATACAGAAGGTGGTATTTTGTCTGAGAGCAGACTACAGTTTCTACTGCTCTATCTGTACTTTCCTCACATCACTGCTGTGCATAGTACTGGAGACCAGGGTGTTGTTTTCCAGAGGAAGATGTCCCATCACAGTTTTCTAATGCCTCTATCCATCCACACTGACATTTATAGAGTCTGAAGGTTTTAGAGGTTTTTTTCTTCATTTCAGTTCCCCATAATTTATCCATGCAGGAGACCTGACCTCTGCAGGAATTTGCTTTCATATCAAAAAGCACACTGGAGCAGCCCAGCCCTTCAAAAGCCAGCTCTTCCCTTGTATCTACAGCTTACAGCACTGATTGCAAAGTGACATTGCTGGAAAATGAAAGTGACACATCAAGGAAAGGTGAAGTACCCAGAAACACAGGCATCTGAAATCAGTAGCAGCAGACCTATTTTATGTGCAGAAGACATTCTCCTTTCCTTGATTTCACAGATCTATCCAGCCCCAAGCTTAAGCCTCAGCTTCACAAATCACTGCAGTGGAGCAGAGCCCAGAAGCATCCCTTTAGCTGGCAGCAATACCAGGAAAAATGCAATCATCACAGCTCACACTTACCACACACCAGTGGAACATGCTTGGGCAACTGCTACAGCTCAGCTGTGGCTTAGCAAACACATTTTTTCTCCTCTGGCCATCCACAGGCATGCAGTTTTCAAATGCTGCCACAATCAGAAGGGCTGTGCAAAGCCAGGGGAAACAGCCTTCATCCAGCAGAAGCTGTCACTTGTGTCCTGCCTCTGACTCAACCAGGTGCTGCAGAGAAAAGCTTAGAAATTAAAAATTAGCTGGGTAATAAATAGTAAAAAAAATAGTTCACCTAATAAAGAAGATCATTCCCCACTTAACAGCTGTTACTTTACCTTCAAAAATCTTAGTGACTTACAGCTTGCATATCACCAAGCTAAATAATACCTTTCCCTCACATTTTACCATTTCTAGTTTAATGACTGTTAGTGCTGGCCTTGGTGATAGCACCTGGCATGAAAGACTAATATTCCCTTATGTCTTCAGTGATGCCAAGTTCTCTGAAGCAATTGTGGGATTGCACTGTGTCAGGCCGGGAGAGATGCACACCACACAGCAGACACATCACTGTGAACCCTTCTCCACCAGTCCCTCTCTCCCACCAGCTCCTCTTTCCCATCATTCTCCTACTACCACCATAGTTCTCCTACTTCCTAGTAGCAAGACAGCTAGGCTCCTCTGCAGCCAGATGTGACTCTTTCTCTCCATCAGCATTTCTGTCCACTCACAGGTTGGGACCCCTAACTTCCACTAACAAACCCCTCTTTCCAAGTGCAAGGGACACTCATGGGCTCTCCGATGCAGACTGCAGCCTTCAGTTACACACCCTGGGCAGGCAGCTCCGTATACGGTCAAGGACTGGGACCAGCACAAAGACTGCTGACCAGATCCCAGACATATCACAGGAAGCCCAAAACTCCCTCATTCCTCTGAGACATCTGCCTCTTAGGGGAACAGCAACCATCATCCCAAAAGAAGAGCTGCGGCTCCTCCAGGGATGCTGTGCCTTTCCCAAAAAGGGGCATTCTCACCAAATAGCAGGTGGCAAACAAACCTGTGAAAAGATGAAGTGTTTTCTCTGGCAGAAAAGAGGCATGTAAGCAAGCAGTCATGACAATGAGGAAGGCAGGCTGTAATGAGTATCTTCCAGTGAGATAAGGTATATTCATGTCACAGTCTTCCAATTGAATAGGTGTAAATGCCATCAGGGCTGGATTTCAGACAAAGCCATGTTCAGCTGACAATGATTTTCAATTAGAAATGAGGCACAGTTTTGTTTTAAATGGTGGGACTTCATCCTCAGGGATGCAGGGGATTTTCCATCAGTGACATTATTTAAACTGAGATTAGATGTCATATAAAATGACAGAAATTATGCTGGGTTAGTCAATCATTTTTTGATTCTATAAACCACTACCTGAGATACAAAAAGCTCATGCAAAGGGCCTTCATGTCATAAAAGCAGAATCTTATTTTTTAAAAGTACCTTTCTAGTTCACGTAACTAAACACCAGATAGTTAGTGACTCCTCAGTCCTCTGGCTTGCCAAGAGATTTCAGCTGTAGCACACATCTCAGTGCAGTGCTAATGCCACCACTGTTGCTTTGGGCTCACCTGTCCTGTCAACACCAGTACAATGGGACTCTGCAAGCTGTAGTGGAGAAAGCAGAGAGCTTTCCACACCCACTGTGGCTGCTCCCATGTCATCTTCTCAAGGAACCTTGCGCTATTTGCAGCAGGAGAAAAAAGCCCCAAGCACTGTGGTTGAGGGCTGGGCCAGCACTACTAAGAGGTCATGGGGATGGAGCAGACACTGTGTCCCAAAGCTCCAGATTAAGATTTATATCAAGAGGAGAAGAGGAAGGAACACACAGTCCCACTAGATCCGAAGTTCTTGTGTCTGTCTCCATCAATTTATTAATTTTGGCTTGAAATCACAGGCAAGTCTAATAAAAAAAAAAGCAAACAAAAAATTACTCATCTGCTTCTGAAAATCCTATGGCCCTCTCTAGCAGCATGCAGACAAGTAGTTACCCAAGTCACCAGTATCTTCTGCTCTAGACACCTATTCCCCCAACCTTGCAAAGCTTTGACAGACTTCAGCTCTCTCCACACTGCAGCTGTATCCCAGCTAGCAGCCCACCAGTACTGGGGGGATGCACCCACTCCTGCATCTCTGCAGGCGTTTCAGGCTGGGACCTCGCTATGCCAGGAATGATGCTGAGGGTATTCTGGAAGAAAAGCACATCCTTGTTTCTCTATCCTCAGGGGTCAACAAGGACCAAAGCCAGCGATGCTGTAGGAGGCAGAGGCCTCAGTTTGGCCCTGGTCCCAGCTGAAGACATGATGTAGCAAGCACATATCTATGTAGAAGAGGTCAGTCAAGTGCCTCCCACTTAATATTTAAAAGCTGTTTCTCTTTTCAGCCCTGGGTCTCTGGAGTGCTCATGCCTCACAGCACAACAGACCACATTCACGTTTTTCAGATGTGTATGAATGTTAAAAATAACTCACCGTGTTTCTCTTCAAACAGGGATGAGATCAAGCCTCTGAATAGCCCATTGTGACTCCGTGTCAATTTGCAGTGATCCTTGGGGGAGAAGGGAAGGGCAAAGGGAAGAGGGAAAGGTATTCAATAATGGAAAAAAGTGATGAGAACACCATTCCCCTTTTTTGCCACACAATGCTTCACTGCAAGATCTCACCAGCTGAAGAGATGCATTGCAGGAATGGGTCCATAAAAGACTCAAGGAAATTTGCATCATTGCTGTGCAGCTGGTCAGAAGAGGCGGTGTTACCAAGCTACATGTCTTGAGAGATGGGGTCTGGTTAATTCCTGTTGCAAAGCGGCCTGTTGGGGGCTCTTGCACAATATCAATCCTTTAGATGATTAAGCAGGAATGCAGTTTGCAGCATCCAAAAAGAGGAGGGCCAAAGAAGAAGAAGGTGTTCCCATTGCTGGAAGAGACATCAGGGAAGGGCATTAAAATCACAGTCCTACCTGTGCACCACTGCTGTCCATGTCAAAGCTTTGGGAGCATGAAAGGGTGGAGACCAGTGACGAGTGGTGACCCTCAGGGATCGGTGTTGGGACCGGTCTTGTTCAACATCTTTGTCGCTGACATGGACAGTGGGATTGAGTGCGCCC
>JBCJKH010044817.1:0-15226 GCA_039877255.1 Loriculus beryllinus
CGGGACCATTGGAAGCACTGGGAGCACCAGGAGCACCGGGAGCATTGGAAGCACTGGGAGCACCGGGAGCACTGGGAGGACCGGGAGCATTGGAAGCACTGGGAGCACCAGGGGCACCAGGAACACTGGGAGCACTGGAAGCACCGGGAGCACTAGGAGGACCGGGAGCATTGGAAGCACTGGGAGCACCAGGAACACCGGGAGCACCGGTGCGGGTGCTGCGGGGCACAAGGATTGTCTCTGGCTGGTTAACTGGGAGTCACTTGTGCAAGACACTGGTGCTGGGCACCGGGAGCATTAGGAGCACTGGTACTGTGCGCACCGGTGCTGGGCACTGGGGGTACTGAGGTTACTGTTACCGGACACCCCGGTACCGGCACTGCGACCACCGGCGCCGGGCACCGGTGTCGCTGGCCCAGGACCCCGGGGTGAGGCGCGTCCCCTTTAAGCGCCATGTCAACAAATCCGCCCTTGCGTCGCCGCCGTCGTGACGCCACGGCGCGGCGGCTGACGCATGCGCCGTGCCTTTTGTGGCGAGGCAGGGCGGGGGGAGGCCGCGGCATGCCGGGCCCGGCGGAGGCGGAGGGAGCGGAGCATGAATGGAGCAAGATGGCGGATCATGTGCAGTTGAGGGGCGGCCGCGCCGAGGGGCCGTGCTGCGGGGCGGCCGGGCCGCGCTTCCCTCGTCCGCACAGCGCCCCTTGTCCGCCCGTCGCTGCCCGCGCGGCCTGCCGCAGGAACGGGCCTCGGCGGCGGCGCGGCTGGGCCCGGTGCGGCCCGGCCTGGCGGCTGCGGTGATAACAGCGGGCCCTTAGGCCCCGCGGCCCGGTGGCTCCCGGTCTTCCCCCCCACACACACACCGCCGCCGCTGCAGGAACCGGCGAGCTCCGGAGGCCTCAGGGTTTTGGTTCCTCCGGCCCGGCCTTCCCGTGGCGAAAGGCCGCTGGGAAGGCGGCTCCCGGGGATGCAGCCGCCGGTGTTACCGGCAGAGCGGCCTTTGCGTCGCTGCCACCGCCGCGGGGTTTCCGAGCGGTGTTAGCCGCAAAGCTTCGGCGGAAGGAAAGTCGGGGATGCTCCGCCATGGAAACGAGCGGCCGGTTCCTTCCCCCACTGCCACGGCCCGTCCCTGCCGCCCCGTTCCTGGTGTTCCTGCAGGCGCCATCCTTCGCCCCAGCGTTGGGCTTCGCCTCCTCGCCTTTTGGGTTGTTTTCCCGCCGCAAAGGGGACTTGGTTCCTGAGTAAAGCGCTTTGAGGGGCCTTAAAAACAAGCTCCCAGTGCGTGGAGAGGAGGCGAGGGGCGAATAATGGTGGCGGTGGCTTTAAGCAGCCGGGTTTGCGCCGTGCAATGGCAGAACCCGCGGAGGGTCGGTGCTGGCACTGGCAGAAAGAGCCCAGCCAGGCCCCGGTGGAGGAGTCGGTGAGTTCGGGGGTGTCTGCACAGCGTTGGGTTTGCAGCGTGCAGGGGCCCGGCTCAACCCGAGTCACACCCGTTACATATTAGCTCTGCAACTTTCAAATAAATATTTCCTTCACATGATCCCCTCGTGAACCACAAGGGTGAGCAGTTTATTAACTGAGGCCGGAACCGGGCGCTCTCGGGTTGTCTGGCAAATGTCTCTTGGGCAATCTCGTGAGGAGAGGAATTGCTGCATTATCCAAACCATTCCCAGGCTCTCAATCTCCTCAAGAAACTCCCAGTTGGTTGAGCCCTACCTTTTTTAGAGCTCAGCTGGGGAGCCTGACCCCAAAAGCACTTAAAGCAGCTGCTCTTGTTGCTTCAGAACCACACGTCCTTCCCTGCTTTCCTTTGTTAAATGGGGACTGGAGCAAATGGAAGTTGGAAGAATGGGGCTCCGGTCGCGGTGTTCACCTGGTTAAAGTGTAACAGCAGGAGCCTGGGAGACGTTTAACTCAGGTGAAAACTGGTTTGCAAATACAGTTAAAGCACCTGCAGGTGGAGGCAGTTCTTATGTGGGACTGCCAGCGCTGACAGAATGGCTGGGTGCTGTCAGGGGATGGGGTTTGCTGGCTTTTCAGTCTCTTTTCTTCTCTCTTCCCCAGGCAAAAGCTCCTTCAGAGCTGCTGTGAGGTCTCCTTCAAAACTTGCTGTGGGTTTTTGTGGCTGGCAGAGGTCGTGCTTTGTATTAATACATTGATTTTGTGATGAGGTGGCATCCCGGAGCCTGAAACACACGTCTCTGGGACATGGCTTGAGCTGAGTTGCCCCATTAGACATTGTGTTCATTTACCAGCGATTATCGAGTTATTCAGTGCCATGGGGAGATGTTGACTCTCGGTGTGAATAATTGAGAGAGTTGGTTTATGGCATATGCTTTGGGAGTTGGTCCTGGGTTTAATGGGAGCCGGGAGTTCGAAATAAATATCAGCTGTCAGAAGCTGTGCAGAGTTCAGCAGGTTTGTGAAGTCGTGCTGCTGCTTTGTGAGAGCTTTGCTTTGGGTGTTGCGCGTTCCCAGTGGAGCTTCTGGCGTTGTACCTGCTGTGCTAATATGTGGTGAAGCACAAACCCATTTTTTATAGACTTTATCTGTGCTGAAGTTATTTACTTTACAATGTGAAGCAGCAGCAGGGATGCAGACAAACTTCAAAGGCTGTAATAGAAGAGAATACCATGTTCTTGTCTTTAAAACATGTTCTGCAAACTGAGAGTGAGCCCCCAGTTCTGTTGGTGGGAGCTGTGGTGAGGGGGGACTGTTCAGTGTCTGGAGACAAAGGCTGCAGTGATCCTGAGGCAGGGGTAGAAAGAATCAGATGATTTTGTGTGGCTGAAAAGGAGTCCTGCGGTCTGAAAGCAAACTGCTCCCTACCAATTTTTCCACTCCTCAAAAAGCTCTTACCACCTTGCCTTGAATTAGTCTTTGTTCCAAGTCTTGTAAAGCATCGCTCGGGGTAGAGCGAGAGCAGTGAGGATGTCGCTGCAGGAATCCCCTTCCCCTTTTACTTCCTGCTCTTGGAAACAGCTTTATATCATCTTTGATTTTCTTCCACTTTCCTAGCCCCTTAGATGTTTTCCATGCTGCTGCCCTCAACTGGGATGCGCTTACTGAACGTGCCTGTTCCTGTGGGAGAAGGTTTGTTGTAGGACACTGTGACTTGGAATGTTTCATTTGGCTTGAATTTTAAAAAGATCATTGCAGTGATGAAAAATTGTTGGTGCTTCTGCATCTGTCAGTGCAGCAGCTTGCCCTGAAATAAAAGTGGTTGGGGCAGTGAGTGGCTATTTGTCCTAGGACAATAGGAGATCTGGCGTCTAAATAGGAAATTGAACCCCTGTTTTTGTTTTCACACTATGTGATTCTAGGTTTGGGGCTGAGTGTTTCTCTCTACCGGACCTCCAGTGGAACCGGGTGGGCTGCAGACAGAAGTGACAGAAGTGTACATCACAGCACAGCTGTGGAGGAAGCTCAGTGTGAGGAAAAAGCATCATGTAAAATGATGTTTGGGTGTCCCATCCACCACATGTTGATTTTTGAGACCATTTCCTATGGCAATTCCTTCTCCATCCCTCCCAGGACCCAAAGATGTTTTCCCTTCTGTGTTTCTGTATTCTAAAGGATGTTGGTTTGGCTTAGGCACAAGCTCAAATCTGGCCCTAGGAATCTCTAACATCCAGCTTGCTGCAGAGGGAACCCTGGAGCGCAGGTTGTGTGTTTCCCAGTTGAGATCTCCAGACCCTTGCACGTGCTGCCAAATACAGATTGTTTAGAACACTTTTCTGTTTGTTTTAGTTTAAGCTTTTACCTCCTCTGTGTCATTGGATTCACTGAAAACCCTTATTAAGGACTTGGGTTGATCTCGTAGTAGCCCAAGGGAATACTCTGGACCTGGGGAGGTGGAAACACTGGTTTGCCTAAAAATAGAGCTGGCAGCATTTCTTTTGCAAATTAGGCTCCTTTTTGATTATTATTATTTAAGGTTATGTGTTAGTTTGAAAGTGGTCTGTTGGGATGCTCAGTGCAGAATTCCAGTGGGAGGTGTGTTGGGAGTTGGGTTTCGGAGGTGTACAGTTGCACTTCAGTATCTCAGCATCTTGGCAGCCAGACTTCAGTGTAAGAAAAGTGGCTCCTTTGCAGCTCTGGGGACTCCATGGCCAGCAGCCAGCATCTGGAGGGTACTTCACAGGTGCCTTAGGTAGCAGATGAGGTGTCCCATGCATAGCTTGGGGTGACGGCAGTGCTTCTGCTCCAGAGGATGGTGCTCTGAAGCATCTCAGATGGGAAAGGAGAAGGTGATGACTTTGTTATGGGTGTTCACACTCAGCAGCAGCCTGCTGAGATACAGGCTCAGGGTGAAACCCTGACCTGGGGAAGGCTTTGTCTCTGGATTCAGTGAGTTGGAGCTACTCTCTGTTTAGGTTGCAGTCCCATTTGTAACAGTTCATCTCAAAGGCCCTTCTGTAGCACAGAGGAGAGCCAAAGCTTGGGTTGGTGTGAGCTGGATGCTGCCACAGCGAAGGGCAGGAGAGTGGCTAGGTCAGGCTGGGAGCCTGCTCTCATATGCCTGGTCTCCCTCTCTGTTAGCAACCAAGCTGTGCTGCCTCAGGGAGCGAACACTAATACAATTAAGGAGGATTTGTTCATTTTAATCATTTTAAGAGAACACTGGATGCTCTGTAGCTCAAGAACTTTATTACTCTTAATAATGCTGCGTTGCTCTAGGCTTGGGCAGCACAGTGGTCGTTTGTGAGTCTGTGGAGCTCAGGTCTGCTGAAGCAAAGTTGAAGAAGTTACATTTACTGCTTGAAATCACCAGCAAAATGGTAAATTTTGTCTTCCTGTTTCTCAGCTGTGGTTTCCAGGTGACTGTTGTGAATAGTTTGTGATGCTTTCTGGTCATGTGCCTTAGCTGCAAGACTCGACATGGGTTTTTAAGAGTGTTACATGTGTCTGAGGTTACACTTATTTTAACCAACAGAATTCTGGAGCATTTTTGGCTTAGTGTGCAGTAGCAGTGCTGATGCAGCCTGGCCCTGTGCATGCTCTGTGCAGCTGCAGCTTTGATATGCAAGGAATTTGTTCTTCCTTTGCGCACGCGACTGGTAGAGCCTGGAGGCAGAGCCCACTGAAGAGGTATCCAGCAGCTTGTAGATCCTTTCTGGCCCTGTTACTGACTGTGCAAGGAATATAGGACTTAAACCTTGGAGGGGAGAGTTTGAACCTGTGCCAGTGCCTCAGCACCCTCACAGAGAAGAACTAAGAGCTCATCTCAATCTCCCTTCTTTCAGGTTAAAGCCATTCCCCCTTGGCCTGTCCCTACAGGGACAGGATGTTTGGGTTAGTTCTACCAAACTAATAAGTTGGAAGATAGTTGCTAAACCACCCAGAAAATACCTCAGCAGAAGCTTGACATTTTGGGTTTGTTTGTCGTTAAGGACAAAAGGTGCAGTTTGTTCATGGTCTCTGCTAACTCTGGTCACAGATTGCCAGCGGGCAGCTCGTTGCCCTGGTGTGGTCAGGGTGAAACATCAGCTTCACGCTCTGGTTGTTGCCATCTCACTGGTGACAGACTTTGAATATCAGGTGATGTAAGATCTCCGTTATAAATGTGCTCTGATAGTCTGATCCTTGTCTTCCTTCTCCCCTCCTCTTGCCTGTTACCCTGCTCTGGAAAGCAGTAGTTCTCCAGGCTGAAACACAGGCTGCACTTTAGAGCAGTAACACCCCGCAGTGGAGTGCTGTGAACAAGAAGTAATTTTGAGCAGCTCTTTGTCAATTTAACCTGGTTTTGGGTGCAGTTGCCCAGTGATTGCACTGTGGGATGTGTTCTGGTGTTGGTAGCTGCTCTGGGATGTGTGTTCTGCAGTTTTGTTCATGCTGCAGGTGGGCAGAGAGCATCATGCCAGGGCGCTGCTGCATGTAGTGTATTGCACTGGTTAAACATTCTGCTGTGTGCTGGCTTAGCAGGACCTACCTCGTGTTTTCCATGTGTAAAATCAACACCCAGCTCCAAAGCAAAAAGTTGTGCTTTAGCACTGGAAGAGAAAAGCACGTTTCACCCTTCATTAATTGCCTTCTGCCTTCTCCCCTCACTTGAGATCATTCAGGCTGTGGGTATAGTATAAAAGCTCTCTGCTCACAGCACCTGCATAGTTTAAAGTCTAATTGTGGGTTCTGAGCTGAAGTTTTCAAATTAAAGCTTTTAATGTATTGTTCCGTATTCTGGTGTAATTTATGAATAACACAAGAACAAGAAAATGGAACAAGCAAATCAAACAGAAGGTATTTACAAGAATCTGACAGGCAAACTGTGTCCTTACCTGCCTGATGAAGACACTATCTTGAGTAGCATCTTAATTTGATCTGTTGTAATGCAGAACTTCTGCTTTCTTGGAGCAGGATTTCCAGCAGACTCTGTGTGTTCTCATGTTGTAAGGTAAGTTTATCAAAGAAATAGCCTCTGTTTTTCTGCTAAATACCCCCACTTCAGAGTCATCTTTAACTCCTTCCCATCCTTTTAATCTGTTACTCTGCATCCATGTAGATTGGATGAGGCTTGGAGCAAGCTGCTCTAGTGGAAGGTGTCCCTGCCCATGGCAGGCCATTGGTACTGAATGAGCTTTAAGGTCTCTTCCAAACCAACCCATTCCATGATGCACCCTGTGGACTCACAACTCTGCATCTGGAAGGTGTTTATGTCTGTCCTGCAGTGACATTTTCGGTGATGTCTGGCGTTTCAGCGCGCCTTTACATGGCTCATTCCAGTGCCCATCAGCCTGACTGAAGTGTTCTCTGTTCCCTGTATTCCCCTTGGACAAGGGTGTTGCTGCTGTAGCATCAGAGTATTTTGCTTGAATTCCTCTTGAAAAACTCTGCCCTTGTATTGCCGATTCAGAGGGTTTGTGAACACAGTGATTGCAGAAGTTAGAGTCCAAGGACATTGTACTGGCAAATTCCAGTTCTGTTGTTTCTCCTCTGGCACTTGATAATGTCTGTGCCTGACACTGGTTTCACCAATGAGTTGAGGGGAATCTTGCTTGGTTCTTTTTGCTGTTTCTGGAGGGTAAGCTTGAGCAGTCCTGGAGTAGCTTTAATAGCTCATGTGGACAGAGGTGCAGCTACCAAGAGAGATATGATGTTAATGAGCAGCTCACAAACATCCATGGGACACTGCAGCAGGGTATTAGCTGTGGCATGTTAAATGAAAAAGTAAAGAAAGCCAGTTTCTTTCCAGAAAGAAACTCATGCTCCCGTTGTTGGAGCAAAGGTGTTGGTGCTGCTCCAGCCTTTCCTTATTTATCCTCAGATGTGGAGGAGAACCTCCTTGCTGCAGTTAGCATGCTGATTGTGCTGCTGTCCTTGCTCAGGGCCCTGCCGAACCTTCCCACTGGGAGAAAGGCCTTGCTTGGGATAGAGCTGAGGAATTCCTAAGTTCCCATCAGATCCCCATCACAGGGATCTCTCATGACTGCCTCAACAGCATCAGTGGGGATTGAACTCTGGAATGGCTGTAGAGATCTATCGTGGTGTAGAGGCTGTTTCTTCAAAGCGGGATGTGATTTATTGCTCCAGAAATAAGCAAACTTTATCATTGATTTACTGAACTAAGATGAGAAGATGTGTTTCAGTGTCACTTCTCCTCAAGCACAGCACATTTCCCTCTATGCTCTAATCCCTGTTGACTCCAGAAGCTGATGCCTTGGACCATTGTATCTGTCCACAGAATCCTGGAATAGTTTGGGTTGGAAGGGACCTTAAAGCTCATCCAGTTCCAACCCCCTCTCAGGGGAAATGGGGCAACCACAGCTCCTCTGGGCTTCCTGTGCCAGCACCTCAGCACCCTCACAGGGAAGAGCTCCTGCCTAAGAGCTCATCTCAATCTCCCCTTGGGCAGGTTAAAGCCATTCCCCTTGTCACATCACTATGGGCCTTTGTCCCAAGCCCCTCACCAGGTTTCCTGTAGCCCCTTTAGGCACTGGAGCTGCTCTCAGGTCTCCCCTTCAGGAGTCTTCTCTTCCCCAGGCTGACCCAGCCCAGCTCTCTCAGCCTGGCTCCAGACCAGAGCTGCTCCAGCACCTCTCCTATAATAAATATTCCTTAGGCATGAAGTGTTCAAGGCAAAGGAAAAATGGGTCATGGTCTCTTCCCACCACTGGGATGCCACATCCTAGAGGTGGAAGGGTAAGCGCTGCTGGGGCTGCTGCATGCCCATAGTGAGCAGGGATATAAATCCCTCATTGCCTGCCCTGGCACTTGCAGAGCCTGACTTTGATTCCAACATATGGGGGAATCAGTTGGGGGATATTAAAATGGATGAATGTGCTTAGGACAAAAATAACTGTATTAAACATGTTGCAGGATCTCTGGCTCAGGGAGCCACCAACCATAAGGCAGGAGGAAGGGAATGTCTTGGAAACAATGTGTGCCTGGAGGATCTACATGCACATCCTTTAGGATATAAGAACCACCACCAGCAACAGAGTTTGGATGGATCTTGTTAAGCCAGAACACTCCCGTGTAGATGCCGAATCTATGGGGTTGTTGCTTGCCTGCTCCCCCCCCCCGAGCAGTCAGGGCTGGCTCATGGCTCCTGCTCACTGTCTGCCTCTGCCATCTCATGCACACCAGTGTGTGTTTCCTTGGTGTTCTGAGGTGGGAGCTCTCAGTGGAGCCAAGTCAAACTCTGATGAACTAAACCTGCCCAGAGCTTACTGCAGCCCTTGGATGGGAAGAGCAGTGCTTAAGCAACCGTGTAATACAGGATCAATTCTGCAGCCTTCCCCTGAGACTCCTTTTAGGTAGCTGCTACTCGCCTTGTAGTATTTATCATTTTAAAGATGATCACACTTTGTTTGTCTTCACCACGGGGAAAACAGTGAGCAGTGAAGGGCTTTATTTGTAGCTTGTACTATAAATGAGATTGATGGGTTAGGGTTTTACTTCTCTGTTCCGAGCTTCGCAGCTGCTCTCAGTACACAAACATCTGAGGCCATGAGCAAGGGGTGCCATCGATGAAGGAAAACTTACATCTTTGGTGTCTGATGTGATGCAGAGTTCCTGGGAGGCTGGATTGGGAATTCCTGCTCTGGACTGTGCAGCCTGTGGTGGACAGAGCTTTGCTCATGCAGGGCTTTGATAGAAGGAGCCCCTGGCTCTCTGCAGGTTGTTGGGCTGCAGCAGAACTTCCATCCCTGGAGGTTTTGATGAGAAGGTCTGTGGCGGTTTAGGCTTCTCAGTATGAACAGGAGCCACATGCTCCTAGCAGAGAGATGCCTGATGGTTCAGGTTGTCATGTAGCCTTAATAGTGTGATGTATGGCAGAAAATGGGCCAAGTGGGGTTTATCTTTTATTGCACCAAGTACTTTGGTTGTGGTAGTTTGTTCTGCTGGAGCACAGTGTGTGCAACTGTAGGGAAATCCTGGAATTTCAGTGCTGTCCTGTAAGGAGCCAATAAGAGTGATTTGGAAGGCCAGGAGTTGGCAGGGAAGGAGCTAACAGCCACTTGGGGCTGCCTCCTGGGACTCAGCACTTCTCCCCAAATCCGGTCCCAAGGGCTGCCCCCCACTTGGGAATCGCCATGGGCTCCTCTGAGCTTCCATCGCCACCTCCTGCCTTCCTGAGGTGCAAAGGACCTGGTTCTTTTTCCAAAGAGTTTTGGGAGTTGTTCCTTCTCCAAGGAGCAATAACCACGAGGTTGGGTCAGTGGTAGTTGTCCTCGGTGCTGGTTTGCTCCTCACCTCACTGGTGATAGCCATGTGTGCAGTGCTAGCAGGATGCCAGAGTCTCCCCTTTTCACACACTGCTGGCTCATGCTTTAGGCCTTATCTGGAGTACACAGAGCTCCTGCCCTGCATAATCTTTACAGGAAAGAGTATTTTTTTCTTGGAAGAGTGAGTATTGCCCAGTGGTTGTAGGGAAGTGATCCCCGCCTCTTTGCTGCCCCTTGTACAGATGATCTCCAGCTTTCCAGACCAGCACTGAAAATCATAGAGTTTTGGAATGGTTTGGTTTGGAAGAGGCCTTAAAGCAACCTGATGCAGTGAAAGGTGTCCCTGCCCCGTGGCAGGCAGTTGGAACTGGATGAGCTTTAAGCTCCCGTCATCCCAAACCATTCCAGGATTCTGTGAAAAGAATAAACAAATCAGAGCTCTGGAATAAGGTTTAAGGTAAGGGAATCTGTAGAGGGTCTCCCCTGTGTTTCTTCTGACTCTGTCTTATCTAGTGACCATCTCAGCATCCAAGCCTCCAAAGCCTGTGTGTGCTTTTGGCACAAAGCTGCTGTGCTTGTATAGAAGGAGTGGAGCCACCACTGACCCCGGCAGCAACTTGGCTTTGCAGAGCTCTCTCCTCCAGAGCTAAACTCAGCAGCCAATGTATCCTCCTTATACAGAGCACTAATGTTCTGCTGAGCTTGTAATGCTTCACTTCTGGAAGCTCAGAACAGAGCCCTAAAGCAGGTGAAAATACCTGCTCATTAATGTAGCAGCAGGAACCCAAGGGAATACTTCTATCCATCTAGGAAGTCACTTTTTCATTAGGAGACCCAAGATTTCACTGGGGGAAACCATCTGCCTGGATCACAGCTTATGACAAGTATTTTCCAGTTGTTTGAGCACAGAGAATCTGCCTGGTAGTTTTATTTCCCTTCAGAAGTGTTCACAGAGATGCTGCTCAAAGGCTTCCATCTCATTCTTCATTTGCTCTGCTCTGCTTTAGGTATTTGCATGTGAAGATTTAACATGAGATCTTTCCAGCATCCCAGGATGCTGAAATCTTCCCTTATGATGCCCTGCAAAGGGAATATAAATGAAGTTTGTAGGGATTTAACACTGGATGGCAGAAAAGCTAGACTTGAGGATGGGTTTTTTTCCGTTCACTTGGCCAGATGAGAGTGATTTGTTACAGGATGAGGTGTAAAAGGTTTTCCAGTCCCCAGCAGCCACGCGGTGTGTTTTCCTTCGTGCAGAAAGTGAAGTTGTACGTGTGTATATGTATATACATCCCCATAACCCGGGTTAAACTGCTGCATAACTAAACTGTAACCCCTCTTGTTTCTAACTGCTGTGTTTTCCTGTGTTCCAGAGCCTAGCCCAGCTAGAGAACCTGTGCAAGCAGCTCTATGAGACCACAGACACTGCGACACGGCTGCAGGCAGAAAAAGCCCTGGTTGAGTTCACCAACAGCCCTGACTGCCTGAGCAAGTGCCAGCTGCTTCTAGAAAGAGGGAGTGTATGTAAAGCAATATAGTTGTCCTGACAAATATAATTGTCTTGGTGTTTTGGGCATTGATAAGGGAAACAGCCTCAGGGTGTGATATGCAGTGTTTATATCCCATACCTACTGTGCTGTCATGTATCTCAATCCATGGGCAGCATGTGCCAAAAAAAGCACTGGCTCTGATGGCTAATTCTGCTGCTGCAGTGGTTCCTACAAATGGTTGTCAGTTCTGATGTCTTGGGGCCTTGCTGCATTCCTGCCAGGCTTCCATGAGACATGGCAAGCTTCAAGTTGAAACCATTATTATGGCAGTGGTATTTCAAAGACTGTGGGAAACGCTGCCTGCTCTGGCGGCTTTGGGGAGAAGAAAATGGTGTGTGGAAGAGGTGCAGTAGGGATAAAGCCAGCAGTGCTGCTTCTGGAATGTGTCATTGGAATGTTTCCCTGCTATAGTGTTGTCTTAATAATCCAGCAGTTTAACACAGGGAAAATCAGATCATGTGCTTTAGAATTAGTGTAACAGAAAGAATGTGAGAGATGCCAGCAGTAAATCCTGCCTGGTGCTTTCAGCTTTCTTCTTTGAAGTGGCTATTGGGTTCTTACCTTGCATCAGCACCAGGGATGTTTAACAGGCTGAGCAAATGTACACACAGCGAAGGATTCCACTTTTGGTTCAATTTGAAGTCCAAACCAAACTGATGAAAGCTTTTCTGTTAGAGCTAATGACTGGTTTACCTGAGCACAAATCAAGTTTTAGATAGATATATAATTAGAGGAGCTCCTAGAACACAGTTTCATTTTGTGTGTGATCTATTGCCCCTCCGAACCTTGCCAGAGGGTTGTGGGGTTTTTTGTTCAGTCTGGATCTGACTTTATCCCCATTATCCTTGGGAATGTTGGATCTCCTGCACTGTGGATACTCAGCCTTCTGCAGTATGTGTATTCCAGAAATGAGCATACAGAATGCTTGTCATCTGCCTGGCTGTGATCTGGAATTGGGGGCAGACAGGCTTTGAGGTGGTTGGTTGCCATCCTCTGTGAGTCTGACTTAGGTTACAGCTCAGTGGTCCTGTGCTGTGCTGGAAGAAGCAAAGTTTAACCTGTATTTAGTGGTCACATGGAAGTTGCAAATGCTTCTTAAGGCACAGTAACATACTCCTATGGCTCAGAGGGCAAATTGGCTTTTCCAGGCAGGTGTTTAAGGTAACTTGGTGTAGTTTGATGCTTGCAGTTTACTCCTGCCTTCAGTGGTTGTTCTGTTGTCTTCTGCTTTTCAAAAGCTCTTCCTTTCTTTCTTAAATACTTCAAGCACTAGTTTGGTTTACTTTAGTGTCTCTAAACACACAGAATAAATGCTATGGAAAGTATTGAGATTTACCAGTGAAATGAATGCTTTAAACTCAAATTTCCAGAGAGCAATTAGGTTAAACCCCAGCATTGCTGCTGATCTTCTGACGTGTGCAGTAAACTCCTCTGTGTGTGTTGCTCTCTGACTTTCTTTTTGCAGTCATCCTACTCCCAGCTGCTGGCAGCTACCTGCCTTACCAAGCTCGTGTCACGCACAAACAACCCGTTACCGTTGGAACAGCGAATAGATATCCGTAAGTGCAAGCCTCAGTTCTTCTAATCACACTAATGGGAATGTCCTATGGGCTTTCACCATGGCTGGGAGGTTTTCCGCAACCTACTGGGCTTTGCATGGACGTCCTGAGGTACAGGATGCCCAAAAGGCAAAGAAACACTTCTGTGTATCAAGAGTTCTGTGTCAAGGGTTTGTAGGGCAGAAAGCTCACCTGCCTCTAACCACTTTCCAGGTCTGTCCTGCAGCCTTCATATGTTAAAGGCACAAGTAAAAGGTCAATATTTGTATCTGACCTGCTACTGGTTATTTTTTGCACTGCTTTCCTAAAGCAGTGTTACCATCTCCATCCCTTCTGCCAAGTTTTCCTCTACAGATACTTCTCTCTGTTTCAGGGAACTATGTGCTCAACTACCTTGCCACGAGACCAAAGCTGGCAACATTTGTCACACAAGCACTAATCCAGTTGTATGCCAGGATCACAAAGTTGGGCTGGTTTGACTGTCAGAAGGATGAATACGTCTTCAGGAACGTGATCACAGATGTCACAAGGTTTTTACAGGTCGGATTTTCTCTGTGAGACGGATACACACCTTGTAGCACTTGCAAGTCCGTGCACTTCCAGCTATTGTTTAGCACCTCTGTATCCTCTGTGCAGCCCTTCATCTGGGCATTTGTTGGTGGAATAGTGACTGCCAGGGCTGAGCAGCTGACAACTGGCAGGACAGGTCAATGGTTTACAGCTTGAAGCTTGGTGGGGCAGGCGTTTATTTCTGGATGCTGCCACCATTAGTATGCAGTGGTTAAGACCCATCTTCTAGCGTTCCAGTTGCACAATTCTTCTTTCAAGCTTCAGTACACCCTGCTGATGAGTGGAAAATGGTAAACACGTGGGTTCATTGTCTAGGAGGGAAATAATGTGCCATGCTTGACTTGCTTCCCTTCACTGCAAGGGAGACACATGCCTGGGAATGGTGTTTGATATTTAGCTGAGTTACCATAAGAAAATATAGCTCAAAACTAGCGTGTTAAACATGTTCAAGTTGTCTTTAAGAGCCTCTTGGTTCATAATACGTACATGGTGCCACCGCAGTGTAAGGGATTCATTCCCAACCCAAAAGACTCTGTAGGTGGAAGGTTGCCTGCTCAGGTTTCCTGTTCTGGCTACTCTAGTGTACAGGAGACTGCCCTTGATTTTAAAGCTGTGGTTCAGCAAGGTTTGACAGTGGCTTCTATCAGATGTTGTCATGTAAATACCCAGACTCTCATCAGGAGCTGGTCCAGGAAAGAAGTGGCCATGTCCCAAGCCTAAGTATGCCTCAGTTTCTCTCCTGCAGCCAAGTTGAGCTAGGGATCTGCAAAGCAAGGTGGAGCTGGGAAAGGAAACATCATTTATTAGTTACAGAACAGAAACTGGGGCAAAGGAACAGCACAGGTTGTTTCTCTTCAGTCAGTTGATAAATGGATTAACGTTCCCAGAGAGGAGGTGTCTGTGACAGGCTCAGCTCACAATTGGCCCCTTGTTGGGAGTCTCCAGTGCAGGCAGAGGCTGAGCAGGCTGTGGAGAATGAAGTTCCTTTGCTGGGAGATGGGCTCTGTGTGGCAGAAGAGTGGTTGGAGAAACCTGGTCAGCTGCTGCTTGTGGTGTTTGAGGTCTGGAGTTTAGAAAGGGGAGGATTTCTTTCCCAGAGTTTTTATCTGGCAGTTTTAATACTCAGGTTCCCACAGAGCCTCTGCTAACATGAGACTGACTTTTGGAAAGCAAACCCTTTCAGAGCTCAGGCACAAAATGGTTGATTAAACCATTGAATAAAAGGAGCCTGGTTTTATTAACTTCTGTCACCCAACTCTTCAGACCCCTTTGCATTGCTTGCAACATCCTGCATTTCAAAAGCATGTTTAAAATTCTCTTTTGATGCTGCTTGTGTTTTTCCAGTCACAATACTACAAAGGTAAAGCACTTGTAGACAAACGTATCTCCAAGTCTTCTGAGCAGAAAGGTCTTTGTATGCTGGTGGAGCTTCATCACCCCCTGGCACTGCTAACCCCTTGTCCCTTTGCTTTCCCAGGATAGTGTAGAGCACTGCATCATAGGAGTGACAATCCTGTCCCAACTGACTAATGAAATTAATCAAGTAAGTGCTACAGCCTTCCTCAGTGAAGTAAGTGTCCCAATTTTCTCATTCATATTGTTGTGTCCTGCTGTGTGGTGTTGGGGGTTGGTTGAGGTTTTGGTGTGGGGATATTGTGTTGGGTGCTGTTCTTTTTCGTTTTGTTGTTGTTTTTACCCAGTCACTGTTGTGAGATGCTGAAACCTCCTGTCCTTGGAAACCGTTTTGTTTCACTGGCATCTTCCATCTTCTCCCATATTTTGATGTCATTTGAGATAGAATCATGGAATCCCAGACTGGTTTGTGTTGGAAGGGACCTTAAAGCTCATCCAGCTCCAACCCCTGCCATGGGCAGGGACCCCT